>UCOL01005200.1:0-12349 GCA_900474335.1 Ormyrus nitidulus | reverse complement strand
CTTCAATTGTGACTTCCTCGAGGGCGCCCGGTTTTCGCTGTCGGACGAGTTTTACGGGGAAAGTACATATATATCTTTGTTTTATACCGAAAAGAAGTACGGCCAAATCTTGGAACAGAACGGAAATGCTCTCCTTAGTATTTAAAGATTTCCCTTGTTGTTTGTAAAATACGCGAGCGGATTTTTATAAAGTTTTACTTCAAAATTTACGAAATAATACACGCGCTGCTCGACTGCGACTCGGCATGCTTACCAAGCTTCTGGTGAAACAGTTACGTGCCTCATTTTTGAAGCTAATGAACCCACCCTAATTTTTCCGGCGCACCCTTTTGTTACTCTCGCGTCTTCATTTGCGAGGCTGCTGAATTTTTCGCTTGTCTTTATACTTTCCCCTGCCGCATCGCACTCAAAATATGAACCGAAGTTCTTAAAGCAGAAAGCGAGATTGCTGATTGATCAAAGAAGCGTCTTAAAAACGTTCCTTAAAGCATTCCTTTTTACATACTCGAGCCCTTTACGCTCGACTCGTGTTTCCAATTACAAGAGGGAAAGCTCGCAGCCTCGAGCTTCGGGCGGCAATCAAGCTTTTACCAAAGAAATTTCACTGGTTAATCGTTACGATTTAATTAACGGGCGCCTTTTGCGCCGATCGCGCTTCGCATCCTTAAAAGCACGCGCACCACTTCGCCCGCCCTCCCGCAGCCGCAGCTAATACCAAACAAGCCTCTCGCGCCCGTTGAAATTTCCGAGGAATCGCTCTCGCCACGCCGCGTCGGCTAATTAAATAGACGACGACGGATTGATCGAATATTAAGAACGCCGCGCGAGGCTTCGATAACGAGATGCGAGAATCGAAGCAGGCGCGCCTCGTAGGACTTTAATTAAAGACAAACATCCACCCCCCCCCACCCCCTCTCCCCGCGAGCAGGGAATCTTCGGGCTGCTTGTTGTCTCGCGAGTTCCTCGCGCGGTTTGTTGATCGTGAGTCTAATGCATTTAACCTGCCGGCTCGTGAAATTTTTATGAGCTGAGGCTTCCCGAAGGTAGATCGTCAAAGGGGTTATTGAATTTAGACGAGTGCTGCTCAGTTTGCGTTTGCTTGATAATCTCGGAGGATTTTAATTGCCGATTGCATTTTAATTAAGGAATTATGTAATGCCGCGTAGTCGATTATAAATTCAATTGAAAAATTCAGGGATGGAATAAACGTGACCTCACTTTGAATTCAGCGGAATTGAATGTCGAGTAAGTGAAATGCCGAGATTATTATGGAATCGCGTAATTTTTAGATCTTAAAAACGGTTAACTCAGTTTTTAACGCTGAATTTAAATAGCCATGTTTCAGGGACTAATAAAAACTCAATCTCTTCCGTTTACATTTTGATGAAACGCCCAGAGGAGAGAGAGAATATTTCCTCAACATTGCTTATTAAAATTTTCTTTGCATCCAAATGAAATATTAAGTCTGAAAGGAATTTTAAAGCGAAAATGAAAAAAAATTTCGACTAATCTAAATAATTATTATTATTTTTTTTTTTCTAGTTTCGAGGAGAATTTTAATTAAAGTGCTACTTCCTTACACCCCCCCGGCGGGTTATTACGAGGCATATCGCCTATTTCGCTTAATCTCTTTATTAAAATTCTTCGAATACTTTTGGCGCGCGCAAAGCACCCAAAGAGCCCAAGCGCAGAACAATAGTTACAAAAGTACAAAGATTGTGCAATTTCTCATCTCGTTCGGCCCCGGCTTTTTTGACCCAAAACTTTGAAATTTAAATGCGCTGCACCGCCGTAAATTCATTCGCTTTTTCGCCTAGCGAAAACCTTAGAATATCCCCCGCTCGCACTTTGCGCGTATGTAAAGCAGCGGCGGAATAATGCATTCATATATCAAAAGGAAACTCAAGCCAGTTAATTTGGCTGCCGAGTAAATTCTCTTGGCAAATTCTTTTCCTCCCCGCGATTTCCTTTAATTGCCTCTCGAATGAAACGCTCCCCCTAATTAAAGGACGACCAATGAATTAAACATCGCGATCGGCATTAGCCCCGCATTATTTATCTAAATTAACGAAAATACTAATTAACTTTATATATACGAAAAGGATTGAACCTCCAATGGTAGCATTCCCACCAGCTTATTCTTACCATATTGTACAAAGCTCGCACATTCCCGCGAGCGTTAATACATTCATTTACCGTCGGCAGCAGCAGCAGCGACGTCGCGTCTGAACATCCTTCTAGCTCCGACTATTTTCGTCCTTTGCATCTCTGGCAAGTGCAAGGCCTTTGAATCCAAGGCGTTTGGGGAAGTGCCCCCTCCCCCCCCCCTCCCCGCGCCCTCTCCGACTCCGGGGGATAATTTGTAGCGGAAGAACTGACGCCGGCAGCTTACCTTTGCTATACGTACCTTTGCTATACCCCGTTTTCTCTTTGCGCGCGCCGGCGGAGCAAAAGGTTATTACGGTCGCCGCAAAGCGTCGGCGGCAAAGGTGCACACAAATGCTCTCTCTCTCTCTCTCTCTCTCTCGCTTCTCCCCGCACTCGTACGCCGCGTACACGCGCGTTTTTGCATCGCGCGCGCGCGCGCCGGGGAAATATTCGCGAGTTCGCGCGCGAGAACTCCACGCGCGCGCGGTGTTTCTATGGCTTTTAGCGGAAGCCGTCGAGCGCGACGCCGCCGCCGCCGCCGCCGCTGGCAAGACGACGCGGCTTTTCTTTTAGCGGATTGCGCAACCCGATAAGTAGCTAGACCTATTGACGCCGAGCGAGCGGAAATGGAGCTGGATTTTTTACTGGGACAATCGTCTGAGCTCAGGTTTTAGCTTGGTAACCCGGAGGGACTGTGGGAAGTAGAATTAATTAAGCGTTGAATAGTTTTGTTAGGTTATCTGCCAGTCGTGCTGTAAGAGCGAAAAGAAGGTTTGTTTTTAGGATCAAATATTTAAAAGAAAATTATTTCCCCGAGCTTCGGAAAACTGTCGATAATATCGCGAAGGTGAAATTTTGCCGGACTCGCAAAGTGTATTGCGTTTGAAGAGAAACGTCGATGATGAAGTTGAAGAGAGCGATAAAACTCCGCTAATTAAAAGTCAGTCAGTGTTTCGCTTTAACTATTAAGTACGTCGTCGCGGGGAAAGAATCGAGAAAAAATGAAAATAATAAAGCGTGCCGGCGTGGATCAAAAACTTTTCAGACTGAAAATTTCTGCCGCGAGTTTTTGAAATCTCCTCAAGGGAGTATAGCTGCAGGAGGTGCTTCAACAAAGTTCAAAATTTTTTTCAACCAAACTTTTGAGCATTCTCCATTTTTGTTTTATTCCCGGCGAAATGTCTGAATTATGTGCTTCAAAATATATAGTTAATTAATAATAATTAATAGAAAATCCTTACCCCGCCTTCAGCACTTTCCTAAATTTAGCAAGTTAAATCGATGTAAATTTATTCTAACTCATCAGAATAATACCTTCGCGCGAGTCTTTCGAAAAAAAGAAGGCCGGTATAATATTACAAATTCAAAACAAGACCCGGTCGCCCTCTAAAGAGTCGACCCACCATCGGAATTCAACTAAAAGAGCATCGGCAGTAAAAACGGCTGGCAGCCTCTCTCTCTCTCTCTCTCCCTCCGACGAAACAGGCGTCCGATACGTCGCGTACGTGTCTGCCCCGGCTGGCGAAAGCTCGCAAAGCGAAATCTCCACTTCGTATGCCGACGGAGGGCCGTGTAAGAGCCTCCTTTATACGGCGCCGCCTCGCGTAAACGTGCGCGCGCGCGCGCGCCCAACCTACTACCGCTACACTTAATGTATTTACTCCGCGCGCGAGAGAGAGAGAGAGAGAGAGAGAGAGCCGATCGAGACACGCGCCCGGCTTTATCTAAGTGCAGCGCGATTATCGCCCGCCTGTTTGTCTTGGCTCTCGGGCGGGGGAGGATTTCCGACTCTGATTCGATATTAATTGAGTTTTTTTTTTTCTTTGGTCGAGGGATGTGTCGCCCCCGGGGCTTTTCTAGCTTTTCTGGGATCCGCCGAGATTCCCAGGCTTTTTTGCTTGCTTTCCGCGGGGGCCTCGACCGAAAATATTGCTTACGCTCTGTGTACATACGAGGGAATTGATTTTTTTTTTTTTTTAGGACCGGCTTGCGTGCTTTCTAATAAAGTTCGAGGAGGAGCTCGACTATTTTGTTTTTGCTTCACTTTTCAAGCGTCGGGCTGACTTGAAATTTCAGGGTTTGAAATGACGTAAATATATTCTTTGCAATAACAAACTGCTACTATTATCGAACGTTAAACAAAAAAGTTGGCGGAACATTTTCCGCTCCGAACGAAAACTAATTTCAAGTTTACCCCGTTGCCGAAGCAGCGACGGAAATTCATCGAACGAAAAGTGAAAAACAAAAAAAAATTGTTCCCTCCCCATATGCATCCCTGCCGGAAAAACCGTCTGGCCGAAGCGGAAAGCATTACGCCCCGTTAAATCAAATTCGCCGCGCAATAATAACAAAACGCGTAATCGTCCCCCGCGTTTTAGTCATTTTCGCGCCATCAAATATTAAAATCCAATTTCAGCAGCGGCGACGATTTAGCATACAACTCTCTCTCCCTCCCTCCCTCTCACCGTCTCGGCATCCGGTTAAACTGTAAAACAAATATAAACTGCGCTCTCTCGCTCTCTCTCTCTCTCTCGCTTTGGCCCCGCTCATAATCTCTCTTACGCGGCATGAATGTTTCAGCGCCGGAGGGGTGAGAGAGAGCCTTTTTAGATTCCTAGCGACGTGCCGAGAAGCACATAGAGAGCGTCAAGGACTCTGTCCGCCCGCCTGCCTCTAAGTGCTCGAGTCACGCGATCTCTCTCGTACGGGGGCACGAAGGATTGCAGTTTCGGGCTGCGAGAGGGCTCCAGCTGCTCCTGAAGGGAATGGCGAGTTTTTCTGCCCGCGCCTGACAGCAGCTTCGAGCTTTACAGGAACTTTTTTTTTTACAGCTTTTGCTCTAATTTGTTTGCGTTGCTTACTATATAGTTTCTTTTTCAAATATTATTGAATACGTTGACTTAATAATCAGTAGAATGTAAATATTTCTGATTGGATAATTTTCCACTAATGAAATCGAAGCTCACTCGAAACTCCCGTATGCCTTATTTACCACCCTAATAGTATCGGCAACGAGCCAGCTAGAAAAACTTATTTACCCACGAGCTCCAGTTCTCACCCTCATATAAAGCAGTGATTCGTCATTCTTTCATCCAAACATCGCAAGTGCATCACGCTGTCATCTCTCCCCCTCTCTTATCTTCCTCGGGCGAGCTTTGCCAGAGACAGAGAGAGCGAGAGGCAGAAGTGGCTGCAGCGAAGGGCGACGTAATGTTTTCAGTTGGCTCTCGCACCTCTCCGCCGGGATTTCTCCAGGCCGGGGCCAAAGATGCGCCGCATTAGAAGGGCTGCCGCTGCTGCCTGCTGCCATTAGCCGGGCAGCCGCTCGCTGTTAAGTAGAGAATCGTGTCTGGCGTATGAGCCAAGGAGCCGCGACGAAGCCTCTGCCAAGCGGAAATTATAGAGTCTCCCGCGGATTCTCGCGGGAATTCTCTCGTATTTGGCGCGGCCGAGATTTTTTATGAAAAACGAGCGCCGCGGCGGAGAGAGGCTTAACCCGTTAAAAAAAAAAAAACTGCTGCGGCTGCAGGTCGCTTCTTTTTATCGGCGCGTTCATAAAAATTTCGGGGGCCAAAGTTATATACTTTTCGAGCGGCGGAGTCGCCGGAATTGAATGGCTCTGCGGAAACTTAATAATTAAAATTGCGGAAGGCGAATTTTCCAAGTACCCTAAAATTTTGAAGTGCCACCTGAGCGGAGTGCGAAATTTCAAAGTTGAAGCTTTATTCGGGGGGTTGCGTTTAGGGCGGAAAAACTTTCAAATTATCTTCGCCGTTAAAAATTGATCTTTTAATTAGTTAACTGCATTACCTATCTATATTGTTAGTCGGCCCAAACAATGAAATTCAGACCGCAGAAATTACAGTTGGGAATATTAAATCGGCAACACTTAATCTAACTGGCGTTATTGTTAAAACTTGTTGTTATTACGAATCAATATCATAAATTTGGTTAGCACACATTTATAATACCGGAAAGTGTGCCCCAATCACGCTCCCGTCAATATTAGCAATTAAAAGTGCCCATAACAACCGAAACAGCCATTGAATTTAAACGCGCGGCAGTTTTTCCCATCTCGTTCTCTCGCCTCATAGACTCCCTTCCGGCCGATGAAACAGCCCGCATAGAGACCAGCGGCGGAGCCCCGCAAATCCTTTTTTACAACGAAACCCGGCTCTTAAAACTACCGTCTCCTTATCCAAGCAGCGAGGCATAAAAGCGCGCGCGACTCTCTCCCGCCGCCGCCGCCGCCGCCGCCGCTGCTGCAAAAAAAAGACGTGTCTCGGCAATAAATCCCGGCCCGAAATCCAGGCTCCGCGCGCTAAATCTTTGCTTTCGGTCGGGCGCGGCAGTCAATCACCGGGCAAAGAGACAGAGAGTAGATGCGCGCGTGTGATAAAAATAAAATCAGCGGGGAAAAATCGAGCGCTGCAGGCAGGCGGGCGGAGGAAAGAAAGAAAAAAAAAAGAGGCCCGGGGAAATCGTCGAGAAATTCAAATCCCCCCGAGAGTAGGCATCGAGGCCCGGATTTTGCGCGAGGTATCAAAGCCTCGACGACGACGACGACTACGACCAAGATTTCCGCGAAAGAGGGAGGAGACGGATGAGCCGCGCTCACGGCTGCGGAGGGAAATGAAGCCCGCGAATCTACGCCCCCGCAGCTTTGGCTCGGTGAAATTTTCCACTTTCCGGAGAGCCCGCCTGTGTTCTTCGGTCCCTTTCCTCGTGTCTTTTTTTCTTCCTTTTCGCCAGCGGCCCGCTTTTCCGCGGAGAACTTCGAATTGAATTATTTCGGGGCGGGAGCTGGATTTTACTTTTGTTCTGTAAGTAAGGCTCGCCGACGGGAAAAATCGGCGATTTAGAGCCTGGCTAAATTTCCGGGTGGTTCGCGTTTAATAATTGGATCTTTGATTTTTCTGTTGCAGGCTTGAAAGACGCTGAACTGTACTACGTGAGAGAAGGGATCATTAATACCTACGCAATGAACTTTGTGGTTCCGGTGGCCGCTCGCATAGACGACCTGGAATTTACTTGGCAAAGTCTTGCGGGGAGACCGGTAAGTTTATGCATACCAATTCTTTTATTAAACGTTATAGTTATAATTCCTGCAGACGGATGAATTTTCTATAATTATTCATAGAACATTAAAAATTCACGAAAACAAAGCAAAGTTTACCAAACCGTCGCTTGTCAAACTTTGCAAGTTCCCGCGTCCCCCTTTCGATAAACAGCGCCAAAAGTTGCAGGGCGCGTAATCAGATCGATCGCAGCGCGGGGCACATCGGCAATTTTCCGGTCATCCGAGCTTCGGCTCACGCACGATTTCCGATATGATCGCGCGCGCCCGTCGCTCCCGCGCGCGGCGCTGGTGGCCCACACAATAAATTTGCCCAAAAGGACACGAAGCCCATCATCGGCAAAACCAACACACCGCGGCAGCGGTCGATCGATCATTCATTCCGGTTGCACCCTCCGCGGAAAATAACGAAAAAAAATACAAATACAAATATAAAAAATCCGCCGCGCCGCGCAATCAGCTGCGACGATCGCCGGGGACAAACGTAGTTAAAATTCAGTTAATCGGCGCGGGAGCGGACTCGCCGGCTGAAAAAAAAAATCACGTATATGTACACCGTTCGGGAAGGGCGCCCTTTAACCGTGGAGAGCAACAATGCGGAAGCAGAGTAAACAGAGGAGTAGGGAGTATCGATGCTCTATCAATATGAAACGCAAACAGCGCCTTGCGCGCCGAGCGTCGGACATCGGTCACCAAGGAAACCGTGAACCCCTCGTCCTTTTGCCGCGCGCTCTCTTGTCGCCGTTGGTTCGAGCCCCGGCGGAGGATCCGCGGAGCAGACGTTAAACGCTGGGGTGGGAAATTGTTCGAGTAAACGGCCCTTCGGAGCGCGAACTCGCGCGTAGTAGCCTGCCGCTCTACGCTGGAGAGCTTCTGCGAGAGAGAGAGAGAGAGGGTGTGGTTTCGGGATGCTGTACGTGGTGTATATGTATATAGGGAGCGCATTATTATTTTAGAGAGTGCCCCTGCATGTTGCGGTGCATTTAATTACTGCTCAAAGCGTATAATTGACGTCGGGGCTTTAAACTGATGAGTTTAAATTTTTGGCCGGAAATGTTTTCGGAATTGAATTCTGTTTGCAGACGAGGGCCTGCGCCGTTGTTAAACTTTGCCAAATGGATTTTAGAGGAGTTTCGAGTGCGTTTAGCTTCTCTCTTTTTTTTCGAGGGAAACTCGTTCATTTTTTCTGCGGAGGAACTGCTTGGAATGCGAAATTATGTTTGAGCAATGAATACATTGTCTTTTATGAAGTCCTCGTCACGGAGGTGTATATAAATTACGAGAAAAGACGAGTCACGATCCCTCGACAAATTTAGACTGTACTTTGGCTAAGTGCGCATAAAGCATTTTTCAAGGGGTTGAAAGTGCAAATTCACGGACGGACAATAAGGTCTATGTACTATCAGTACAATAGCATCGGACCCTGCAATGACTACTCCCTTTCAACGGCTCCGTATAATTTTAATAAAAAAGTACAACGACGATCCGATTGCCGCGGGAACATTATTACGCGATATTTCGGAATTTGAACGTGACCAAAATCTATAACAATATTTATTAAAATTTGTAATAACTGTAATATAAATTGCTACGACGCGTATAAATTTCGCGATTTTTCTTCGCGTAAATCATCGGGCACAATCAGACAGCTATAAATAAGTTTCATTTACATACTTTTTCTTTGGATGTCTTAATATAAGTATATATGAGATTATGTGTCATGATAAATGCGGAGTTAGAACTTTAGGAAACAGTCGACTGTTCCTTCTTTTATCCTTGACTTGTAAGATACTCCTTACGGGAGATAAGAATTTGTGAAACTCCTACCAAGAATGAATTTAAAGTAAGGGTACCTTTGAATGTCGTACTATAATAAAAAGGTATTGAAGATTTATTGTAGTTTCTATTTTACGCGAGGAGTCGGTTACTATTTCAAGACTGAAATCCGCTATTCCTCGTTTAAAACCAAAATTTCAAGCCAACCTCAGACTCGTTAGTAATGAATTTTGCGAAATGTTAACTCTTGAAATTCTAAACTGCACGTATACTCCGCCTGTTTATTACTACTTTGCCGTACATTACATATCGAAAATGATTATAAAAGGATCTACCCAGAAAAGAGCGTTCCCAAACAATAGGTCACTCTGGCCGAGTGTCTGCCAGCACCCCTCAACTTTGAGAGGCGAACGAGTGCATTTAAAGGCTCGAGATGCAATTCACTTATATTCGCAAGTGTTAACGCCATAAATATCCCTCCTCCCGTAATTGCCGTCAGTAGTAATCGAAGCCCCCTCCCCCGGCGCTCGAAGTTACGGCGGCGGGATGATTTATCAGGGGCGAGCCTCGGCGGCGGCGGCGAAATTCGCCGGCTATATTAAGGGAGATAACGCGGAATTGTGCGTCGATGTAATTCCGCGGGCCTGATTTTATTATCGAGATTAACGTTAATGTGGAGAGCCGCTGCTGCGGAGTATCAGGCTAACGTTTCCCTGCTCTCTCGGCTGCTGCTGCTGCTGCCGCTGCTCCTCGGCCGGGGCTTTGTCGATTGTATTTCGAATTAGGGAAGCGCTGTAAGTTTGAATTAGAGATAAGTTTGTTAAGTGCCCGGTAAAGGTGATGTTACGCGTAATTAGATGGAGGGGATTATTAGGGTCGTAATTGATTTGCTTCGCCGAGGATCGACCCGGGATAATATACCCGGGCGGGGGACCCACTTTTCCGCGGAATTGCTCGTTTGGAAAATTGTAAAATATTCATGGCCCTTTATACACTCCGAGGCGACTGGATTCTCCGAGTTTAATCAGAGCTCTCGGCTCGTTATTTTTTCCTTTCGATTAATATGCTGATCCGCGCGAGAGTGTCTTATAATTTTCGGGTATATCGCGTTATTATACAAATAGCTGCCCGTTTCATTTTTAGATAAAGGACTTTATGCTTCGGTTCTTATGCTCTGAAAGTACCTAATAAAATTACGCGCAATATTGCAAGGCTGTATATTTGAAATCTCTTTTAAAAAGGTAAAATGTATAGGCAAATGTGCTGTTGTAATTAATAAATTGTAATGGATTTTCAAATCAGGTTTTCCATTTTAATACACTACGAAGAGCGTAAAACTTATTTGACATAATAATTAGTCGTCCACAATTTCGTAATAATCTTCTATCAATTAATTAATCGACCGCGACTGTATTTTATTATTTCCTGCATCGAAGCGCAAAAACTACTCTATCGAATTATTCTCTTAATTACACCGACAAGTTATTTCTCGAAAACGAATCTCTCCCACTCCATCTTCTCGAAAAAAATAATCTCCAGCCACGACTAACGCAGTCATGAAAAAGGCTTTTTCGACCTGGCTCGATATAAAAAAGCGAAGCCCATCAATAATTAAGACAGTGGCCGTAACGGCACCACGTAACAGCCCGGCTCGCGCACTTTTCGTCGAGCTCCACTTAATCTTTCCGTCAATGGGCCACAATTCCTGAAAGAGGCCGTTCGTGCGCCGAATCGCCGAGTGCCGCGGCTTCGGGCGGCGCGCCTCTTCCGCTCCGTTATATATACAGGTATATACGGAAGGGAGCAGCAGCGGCGCGCGACGTCCGGAAGGTTTGCAAAATCGAAGGGGTTGCCGAGGGACTCGTCCCAAATTTCCGTCCCTCGGCGGAACGAGGAAGAGCCGCGGAAAAAGACGTGCAAGCCAATTCCGGGGTCTCGGGGATCCGGGGGCAAGGAAAATTCTGCTCGAATGGTGAAGGTCGTTTTAAACAATAAAGCGGAACGTCTGCGGAATATGGGATTCCTTGACCTCGAGTTATTGCGACGCCGTATGTTACCGTTCAATTTATCTTGCCGATATATTGAAATTGCTTAATTTTCTTTTTTTTTCTTCTAATATTATCGCTCCGCAGAGGTTTGAAGCTTCACGTCATCTTTGGAAAGAATTTCTGAAATTTTCTAACCGTTTCAAAAATTGAAAGCGCACGTACTACTGAGTGCAGCTTTGCCAAAAAAAAAAATTACAGAACGTATTCGAATGCTTTCTTCTAGATCAATAAATTCTGTTTCTGCTGGTTCACTTCCAAAAGGCTCTCTCTCAAAGTGAAACGGAAAATCGTGAACCTCTCGATGCCATGTAATATAAACGTAAAATCTGTTTACTTCCTTTCCATATTCCGCGAGGCGAGTATCTGAATAATTGAAACCGCCGCTTACACCGCCAAGTAAAACAGGGCAAAGCGATCCAGCCCCAATTCCAGCGTCCATCAAACAAGCGTCGCTATCAATCTCCCGAATTACAGGCGCCGAACTAATCCAGGAACAAAGCCCTGCCAATTGTCGCGCCAATCAGGAGCCGCCGCCACCGCCGCCGCCGCCGCCTCCGTCTGCGGGCATCGTCGGTGTCTTAGGGGCCTCCGCTGGTCGTTAGGCTCCGGCCGGTGCATGGCTACGTGCTGCAGCAAATAGGCTCTTCTCTCTGCTTGCTCGCTGCGTACGTGCGGAGCCCGTCTGCTGCAGCGCGCGATGTACTGCCGGCGCACGTGCATTATACACTGCGCAAACACGCGCGACGACGCGAAGATCCCCCCCCCGGTCAAAGTTATATTGCGCTAAGGAGGGCTCTTTTTAAAGTCGGAGTCGCCGGTTTTTATTAGATCCCGCGACGAGCGGATTTTCGCGGATTTGATGAAAAATGTGCGTGTTTCAAAGCTCGCCGCGCGCAAGATCCGTTTGTTATTGCGCGTCGCGCGCTTTTTACGCGCTGTTTTTTAAGATGATTTATATTATTTTTCTGCGCGGACGAGCGAGAGCTCGAGAGGGAAACGAGGTTTTAGTACACGCTCTCGTTACGGGCAGCGCTGAAAAAACACGGACCCGCGCGGAAAACGTTGAATACACGGATTTTCAATATCAATAAAAACAAAGATATAAAGCTCGGAGAATCTAGTTAGTCAATGTGCGATTGTTTCGCCTCGTATTTACTGCGCAGCACCTAAACATTAGTCAAAATGTATATCGTCTGCATAAGCGTTCAAACGCAACGCGAATTATTTCATTGATTTCGCCGGGCACACACGTCATACATCGTTAAACTAACGTTAATCCCCCCCCCCCGCCCTCGATTTG
>UCOL01005199.1:0-12328 GCA_900474335.1 Ormyrus nitidulus | reverse complement strand
CCCGTTCCCCCTTCTCCCCTCGGCAGGACACGTCCGAGGTGCGCGCCGCCGGTAATCCCAACGACACATATTAAGTGCGCAGATCGCCGAATGACCCGACAACTGCGCCACCCGCACTTGATTAGCATAAACATCGCGCCGAGATAAATTACCCCGGAGTCGCGTCTCTGTATTAAGGGGTCGGAGGGACGCTCGGAGCTGAAGAAGGGGATCAGCTTGGCGGGGTGGCGGAAATTAGCAGTTGGTTTTGGCACTGTTATTTACTTGGGAGTCTGTGGAGGTTGCCTGGAGTTGATTATCAGAATAGTTAAATACTTGGAATTTATTCTTAGAGTCGATGACGATAAAAGTGCATTGCGGATTAATAATGCTGTCTATTTGTGTAAAGGAAGCTGAATAATACAGGTGAATTTAATACGAATTATTCTACGGAACGCTTAAATAGCCCAGAATTCTTGTGTAAGAAACTAAAATAAGTCACATTCCGTCCTTAAAAATTAAAAGGCTCACGATGGATTAATCGACGTAATCCGAGATGCGTCAGACCTCCAAATCGATCGACTCCGCAAAATAAGAAGCCTATAAATACACGCCAACCCCCAACGGAGAAAATCTCGGCTTAATCACTCGCCGCGTCCCTCGTAAAGCGTCCTAAATATTAAGCAACTCACCGGCAGCCGACGCGAGTCGAGCCAACTTTATATTACAACTTTCCCTCCCGAGTCGCGGCGGCAACTAAAAACTCGCAAATTCTCGGGCGAAACTTGCCGCCGATTGAGCCGCGCAGAATCCGAACGACCGACTCGGGGGAAGTGCACCGCGCGTCGCTCATAAATGAGACTCCGCGCCGCGGGGAAAAAAATCATGAAATTTCCAAAGGTCAATTTAAGGACAGAGACAGAGAGAGAGAGACAGAGAGCCGCGGCGGCCGTAAATTCGCCGCGCGTCTCTAAATATTCATTCGGAATGCATCGCCGAGCAGACATTATTACAACGGCTCGCCGTTATAACGCGCTCGATTAATAACCCAGAGTGCGGCGAGGCTTACTGTGTGTATTCTCGAGCGCGGCTTTTACCTTTCTCTCGGCGGTCGAGGGAGGCCCGTTTTCGTTTTAGTTACTAAATCAAATGGAATTGCATTTAATGCCGCGTTAATGCGCCGAGTGATTAAGCGAAAAATCTGACTCTCGTTATTGATAAAGTTGACATTTTTTGCAATATATCATAGTGTACACTTGGACTTTCAAAAAAACGATGGCTCAAAATCACCCCCCGCCCCCCTCCTCTGCATTTAATAAACCTGAAATGAAAAGCCAGCATCGCTGAAAAGCAATATATCTCCATCTCCCACCAGAGCAATTCGACGAAAACGTTTTCCAATCCATCAGCAGGCCGCGAAATCAGCTCATGAATAAAACACAGCCTCCGCCGCCGCTCCTTACCTCACCTCCCGCTCCTCTCCCGGCATCGGCGCCGCAAATAATTAGAGGCTCTCCGCGCTCCCTCGCGCCCCTTTCTTTCGCTCGCGATCCTCGCGTGGCGGGCTGCATATCGGGTGGCTCGCGCTCCGGCGCGACGGCGGCCTCTAATTTTCAGCGACGTTTGCGTATATACGACGCTGCTGCTGCTGATCGTATTATGGACAGCTGCTGGGGCTTAACGAAGGAGGCGTCGTTAATAGGGTTCTGTAATTTGCGTATTGTTATGGCTTGGTAACGCGAGCGGTGTGGACCTTTTTCAGGGCCGAGGGCGAGGGGTAATCAGGAGCTCGTCGGCGTTGGCTCGCGTGTATAGGTTGTGATTAAAAGGAAGGGAGTGTTTTCGGTGCTTTGTCGGGGATTGAGAGGATGGAGAGGAAAGTGGATTTTGAGATATTGGAGGTTGGCAATTTATGGATATATGCAGGTCGTTCAAATGTAATCGTTACCTATTAAATAGTGATGTGTAAAGTGTAACAAGGTTTAGATTCTAGTAACGTCTTGCATTACATAATAGTTTTAAAATAATAAATAGCTACAAATTCAATTTTACAATCAAATGAATGAGTAATCAAATGAGTCGATGAATAAAACATAATGCAAGTCTTTCTAGAATCGTGCACATACAATAATTCACATTATTTTCAAATACTTAAAGGAATAAAGTAGGAACGTCGAGATTCTTTTCCAGCCCTTCTTCATCGCCAGCAGCTCTCAGCTCATATACATAGTTTCCATAACCAACTTCTCCATTGGATAAATCCAGCCTCAACCCGTTGAACTAAAATAAAAGTATTCGCGGCCGCAACCCGAAGCCATCGCTCAACTCCCGGCAACTCTCCCTATCTCTCTCTCTCTCTCTCCCCGTCTGCGCTACGCCGACAATTGGTCAGGCAAGAACGGCGGAGCAAGTCTGGAAAAAGGGACACGGCGCGCATCGACTAACGCTCGAAATGACAGGCCGATTGTCGTCGAGTTTCAAACGCGAAAACAGAAACTCTTGAGAGCGCGCTCGCCGGACAGCTGTAATCAGCGGCTGCAAACGAGATTTCCTTTCCTCGGGATTTGCGCGCAGATTGTGCGCGCCGTAATCAACGGGGCCGCCGCTCCTGACACCCGGGCTGCCCTCTCTCCCTCTCTTTCTCTCGACCACCGGTCTCGCCGATGGGAGCTTAACGAAAGTCCGCGCGCGTCCGAGGGCTCCCGCCGCACGATGAAATGCTTTTCTCGGAGGTGTCTCGAAAATTGCTCGGTTTTTTTATTTTCCCGGGGATTGATTGGCGGAATATTTTTGGAAAGGTGGGAATTTTGTATTGATTATGTCAGGGAAGACGAACTTTGGATTGACTCGGTTGCGGTATTTATGCTTGGAGGAACATCAGGCAAGAATTGAGAAGGGAAGAAGGGATTATAATTTAAACATAAATTCTCCTTTTAAATGAAAATTATGTTTAATTATTGGTACTTATGTAAAACAAGAGATTTAATGTAATTCTTTCAGATATATTTTAAAATAGGGGCTATTTATTTTTTAAACTTTATTCGAAAAATTCAAAAATAAAATTTTTCATAATTCAAACTCCACAAATTAATGTTTGAGGTAACCGGAAACCCTTTATATTTTAAATAATAAATTACAAAAACGAAAAACGCCCTTTTATTCGAAAACGCCGCAGAAGCTGCGTCAGCGATATTTTAAAATGAAACATCGAGCAAAACAGATTACGATTAAAAACCGGCAACAAATCCGCAAGTTAAAAAGCGGGATTTTGCGATGCAATTTTAATGCCAAAAAATAGTGGACGGGCCGCGTCGAAATATTTAGAAAAATCACGCGGGAGAGCTCGACTTAATCCTCTCGCCATAAGCTCGCCAAAGCAACCTTTTTTTTATATAAAATCCCGCCGCCCTTCCGAGGGGGGGGGGGGGAAATTAGCCTGCACACGCGATGCGGCACCGAGAGCGAGAAAGGCAGAGGCCAACGTCAGGCTAATCTCGTGAAGGGACAAGTAGGGGCTTCTAATTCGGAGTTATGAATGACAGTTTTGGGTTATGCGCCGACTCCTGCCCCCTCCCACCTCGTTATTCCCCGATTGCGTCGACTTTGCTCTTGAAAATTAGCGAAAATAAAGGAGGGGGAGGGGGGGGGGGAGGAAGGTAAGGCCCGAGAGGACGGAGTTTAATACGTGTCAGCGCAAATCCTGTTAAATGTATCAGGTCGCCTGACGTTTATGCCGGCCGTTAACCATTATTGGGATTCCTAATGCGACAGATAAGACGTCGACGTCGAATTTGACTATCTTTGACCTTTGACACGATATTAAATGATGCCTCTTTAATGGAAAGCCGCTTTCCCCTGTTTCCGTCAGATTTTTTATTTCTGATTACTTTTTTTACGTTTTTTTTTTTTCAAACAACGATAGTTTTTTTTTTTTTTTTTTGCTTATTTGATTAAACTTTTTATAAGAGTATCGATTGCTGTTGAAGTTGTACCTTTTTACGGAATAATGAATAATAAGTATAAGTAGCTTGTTCATTATTATAAAGCTTTTTCTTATCCTACAAGGGTATATACATTTTTTGCAGAAAAAGTTATTTAAATATTTGCAGATGCATTTCAACATTTTTACTGATGTGTCGTTTTATGGATTTAAATGAAATGTCGCGCAAACTTTACTTTTAAAATAAATAAAAACTGATATGAGTGGAGAAAATCCGAAAAAAGGCTTTGTGTATTAAAAAAGTTAGAATTCTAGAATTTTCGTACAAGAGCATATATATAATCTAATATTTCAAAACTCAAAAAAGATTTAAAAAAATAAAGTAAATATTAGTTCACGCAGAATATAGAATATCTTTTCGTACTCCTGATTTTTTAGTATTCGACTGTAAATCCTATTTTTATTACAGTGGATAAAAATTGAAAAAGCACTTAATCACATTTCTTATCCCATAATTTGTGCGGCCATAAATTGATTAAGTTAAAATTTTATTACTCTTTCCCGCGAAAAAGAAATTTCATTTTTAGTTATATAAAATTGAATAAGAACGTCACCCCTACAGAATCCAACTACAATTACCGCTTTTTATAAGCGAGTTCTCGGCCAAACCCGAAAATCAGCCTAAAACTGCACCAACTGAACGCAGCAGACTGGCGAAACTAGCAATAATCCTTCCGGACAATAGCAACGAGAGCGACAACAGCGTCCCTCTGCATATTCGTTTATTTCCGGGCATAAGGGAGGTCGGCCGCGAGGACGACAGATGGCGGGAGTTGACCGCAGAGCGAGACAGTCGCAGCTGTTGAATTTGCAGGGATGTTCCTTTGACTACGAGCTTTGTCGGACCGATGGCCGAATTAGCGAGATGCGAGATCGCCTATTGCGAGCTTTGTTTCCGGTCCCCTCTCTCTCTCTCTCTCTCTTTGCCATGTTGGTAGTTGTACTTAGATCGAGTCTTATTTGATACAGAAAGAGTTAAAGTTCTATCGTTTAAAATTTAAAGTGCTTAAAAGGAAGGTTCGTGCACTTAAGAATTATTACTATTCACGAAGGATTATAGTAAAATAAAACACGTCTAAATTATATTATTAAACTAATTATTAAAAAGACAGTTGGACGTTATAACAAACATTTTTTAAGAATTAAACGAAACGGGAACAAGAATTGTTCACTTCAACGTTGCACACAATTTATCATTGGTAAATTTTTTGCAGTGGGCTATGCTAAATTTTGCACAATTAAAATGCGTACAATATTCTTATGTGCATCAAGAAACCAATGCCGTTTTTTATCCTCCTGAAAGAACCTACTTTCAGGAGATCAAGCTTAAGTTTGGTCAGACGTCAGGCGTTACGTTTTAAAAATACTCCTTCGAATTGAACACAGAAGAATTTCTGCAAAGTAAATGACAAAATTCCTAGGATCATCTATTTTTACTTCAATCAATAATTTTCTAAATTCACTCATCATATCATGCACACATCCGCATCGTGGATCAATATCTCGTAATCCAGTCTATCGCGCTTTTGACTCCCCTGCGGGAAAAAAAAATCCTGTCCTCGTTATATATCTTTTAACGTGCTCATAATCGCATTCATTACCGGCGCATTAACATCTGGTCATTGATCTCCCCCGCCAGGATTATTATCTTTGTTACGAGGAGGCTCAACGAGCGGCATCGAAACAAATAAATTCAAATAAATGTACTGGGCGAGCCCGATAATTGGCCTGACACCGGGAAAACCTCTTGCGCAACTGCATGATGTTCCGTAACTTCAAATGCTACTGGACGCCGGATTAACTGTATACGCGGCTTTTGCCTGGACTACGCAAAGCCCCTTTAGGTTAGGCGTTACATGAGGCTGTTTATGAGTCATGCTTTTTGACTAAATCGCCGGATAAATATAAACCGGAGCGCAGAAATTGTAGCTTCTACGTTTAATAATAAAACTTGAATTCCTTTTCCAAACGAAGCACTTGAATGTTGAAGTTTATATGATAGAAAATGATTTTCGCGAGATTGAAAAACAAGTACAGGAGTGTACGATGGTGCCTCGTAATCACCATACGTAAATAGAACTTTGAAATAGTTTTAGAGTGTGTCATTGGGCACGTGAGAAAGTTGAATAAACTTGAGTCAACGCTTTCATGTGTCGCCCTGCCAAATGTGACTTGGCACTAAATATTTCGAGATAAATTTAACGTAAGCCAAGTATAAATAGTGGTATACGCACAGCTCTAAACACAACATTATTAATTTCAATTAATTCGCTGTTCGCGAATTTCGAAATGAGCTCGGGATCGTTATATAAATAAATTTTGCGCCTCCCCGTTCGAAAGCAATTCATTAATACAAAGAACCGTTTGTTAAATAAATTCTGAATTTCCCACACAAATCTCGAGACTTCCCGCGAAAGCATCCAAACTTTTCTGCTTCGTAATTAGTCGATGCTTCCAGTACACGCAACCGGCCGATGATAAATTTCGATTTAGCTTCGGTTCGAGAACCTAAAAACGAGTCCAAACCGATAAATCAATTTGAGAAAACTTCCGGCGAACCAAAATTCACGAATGCATTTGAGCTTTAATAAACTTGTAAAAGTAAAAAAAGGAAGCAACGGACTTATTTTTTATATATTTTTTTTTTCAGTGGTGAAATTCGGAGGGAGAAAAATACTGAGTTAATATAACTTTTATAGCTTACAAGATTTTTAAAAAAATATTTGATTTATAAAATTTTAAATTTTATTTATTAACCTATCGATTTACACTCGGTGAACTAAAATTGTCACTTGGAAATATAACGACATCTAATCCACCGCTTTCCTGCTTTCCGGAGTCCGTCGACTCCTTCTTTTTATTAAACTCAATGACGACGCTTTAATTGAAAAGAATCCCCTCCGTGCAAAAATCGATTCACGCAATTTTGTATACTTTTATTATATTCCGACCAGGGAAAGAATCATCCGCTCTTCAAACTCTAATTTAAACTGACCCGTCGCAGATAATTGCCGAATAATCGATTTAGCGCGGCGCCAAAGAAAAAGAAGCATTCGATTAAATCGCCTCTTCAGTTTTTAACACCGTTTTTTGCTCGCCCCTTTTTGACTGCCAATGCGTCACTTTTTTAGGCTGCTTTCACTTTTTTCTCTTTTTTTTTTGCAAACGAGAGAGCTTTCAGACGGGAAATAATTGTTTCGTTATTAGCGGCTTTTAATGGCGCAACTAACAGATATTTTTAAAGAGAAAATTGCATTACTGCATAAATAACTTTTAATATTTTTAGAAAATGACCGAGTAAACATGTTGAGATTGAATCAATGATTGATCAAACTAAAAATACTCCCCTTTTAATTAGCTGCAACGTCCACAAAATACTCGCTCTCCATAAGCTGAGAATTTCCACCTCTTTCTCGTAAAAAGCTGATTCTAAAAAAGCCTTTCTCCCGGACCTTCCATCCGTCAAACGCCTACTTTAAAAATCCCCGAACCCGCCCGAATTCATCAACTGCAATATCCCCCAAAGCCCCGCTGCAATAGTCCCGCGGCAAAATAACCGCCGGGCGCATTAATTCGGGCATAAACCATCGGCGGGGGGGATCGTACAAATTTTTTTTTTTTGCGGAATTAACACCTCCTCTCTCTCATTTTCGGCGCGTCGCTGACCGGCGCCGAAAGGAGGAGAGTCGCGCGGGGGCCGTGATATACGTTTTAATATCCGGACGATTCGACGACGCCAACCCTCCCTTTCATTTTTCTCGCGGCGAAAAAGAGGGTGCGCGCGGCGTATACACGGCGGAGCAAGCGATCGGCGAAAAAGAGCGCGCGCGCCGCTGTTCGATATGCGTTTACTGCACACGCAAGTGGAGAGCCGGGCGGAGAGACGCGCGAGGAATTATGTGCGCGTGATTTATTGCGCCGCGAACAAGGAATTTTTGCGGGATACCTTTCGGGGCTTATTTTCACTTTTAGGACGGTATTTTGGGGGAAGGTACGGAGTTCGGTTATTTTGTTATAATTTTGTTGCATTATGGTGTGGTAAGATAAAGTTAAAATAATTAGGTATAGTTGCGATTCTGAGAAAGGGTATATACTAGAGATTAAACGGAAATAACATTCGGGAACATTTGGGTTTAACGCGATTCTAGATTTCCGACTGGAATTTCGTTCAATTTCAGGTTAAATAGCTTAAATCCGTTCTCATTTAACCAATATTTACTTTTACGTAATTGAAAAAGGGACAGTTCAAATCATTGCAAAAATGAGTTACCATGTCATTTTATTTTCAAATGAATAATAATACCTATATTTGATATTTTTTTCCATTATAAAAAAAAACAAATTACATTGAAGGAATATTAAATATTTCATATCCGTCTAATTACCTATTATTATACACTTTATCAGTTTTCGGATAATTAATAAGGAAACGATACCTTAATTAAAATAAATTACATTCATTTAAAATGATACATTAATTAGTTTAAAAATGGATCCAAAGCTACTAATTAAAGTATTTAAAAAGCTTTTTCATTAAAGGTAGATGTAAAAAGTTACAAGAGTACAATTTCATTACGTAAAATATTGTAACAATATACATCACCCTTCCAAAGAGAAACGCTCGAATTTAAAGTATTAAAGAATGAAAGCGTACTTCCCCTCGACAAAATATCTCATCAAACTAAACAAAGCTCCATCCCCAGACTGCTACACCTCGATAAAAAAAAGCTTCCCTTCGCGGAAGAGCAAACATCAGTTCGAAAGCAATCCCTTCATAAGAATCGAAATAAATACGGCCTTATTCCTCGTGAAATATCGCTAATATCAATACGCAGTCCCGATAAATTACAACCATACAGCAACGAGCTCGCATGAAAATATATCAGTCCCATCCCGTAAGCCCCGCGAAGCTGCTCTCTCTCTCTCTCTCTCTCTCTCTCTCTCTCTCTCTCTCGCCGAGAAACTTCATAAACAAGCGTCGAAAAAAAGAGCGCGACCTCGCGCGATATCTCGGGATAAATCAATCGCTCAATGACTCGCGAACGGAGAGAAATCTCGAGACGAGCTTAATCCCGCGCATGAATAGCGCAGTATACGTATACGGGGCTTCGAAGATTAATGCGCGCCCGGCAGAAATGACGTATTCGCCGAATCGTAAAAAAGCCCCCCTCCCGTCCGTCCATCCGTCGAGGAGCGCGAGTAATTTTTATTTCATTTTCACGAGCGCCCCCCCCCCTCCCGCCTACGGCCATCATTCACGCGATCGCGCAGATGAGGACGAGAGAGCGAGAGCTGGCGACGAGCTGCCGGCGCGGATAAATTTTCATAAAGTATGCGAGAGGGACGAGAGAGGCCCTTTTGAATTATAGTCAAACACTTTTTCCGGAGCTTTGCCGATTTTTTTTAATGGCCTTTGGGTTGATTCTTGGGGATGCGACGGGAAATTGAGGCTCGCAGTTTTCGATTTTTGGACTGAACTGTAAAGAGAAGAGATGGGTAATTAATACAGTTTTGCTCTAAAATTGTTGTCGAATAAGCACAATTAAATCAGGGATAAAGTGAATCCTTTTATAATTGACGTTTGAACTTTACTTTTCGAACCGTCACTGGAAACTGTTCATCTTTCGAATTCAAAAACTTGACCAAGCCCCCGGCTTAATTACAAAAGCTCAGCGCTTTGCTTCCAAAAAAAAGCGAAAGCAAAGCGCGCGCTCAAAAATCCGCAGCGTAAACCGGCGAGCGCAGCGCTGCCGACGCAATTTCGACCCTATTTTAAACTTTTAAAGCGCAAAGCTCGAAAAATATGAAACAAAAAAGAGAGAGAGAGAGAGAGAGGAGCGGAAGCGCACTTTTGCCCGGAGAAAGCATCGAGGGAGCAAAGTGGAGGGGAGAAAAGCTCTAAAAGAGACAAGTGGATCGGCTCGATCGAGCGATTCAACCTCGACATTGGCACTATAGGGACAATTATACGTCTCCTATAAATCACGCCGGCTACAATCCGTCTCTCTCTCTCTCTCTCTCTCTCTCTCTCTCCGTTCTGCCAGCCTTTGTTCTTTCCTTCCGTCGGACACTTCGCTCCGGGGCGCGGAGCGGCGGCAGCCGCCGAGGTAAAAATCGACTTTCCTCGCTCGTCGTCTTTTCATTCCGGCGCCCGATGATTTTGAAAGGAAAAGATTTCCGCGCCCGCCGCCGGGCCGCATCGAGCGAGCGACCGGTTTGAACGTAAACGACGACGATTATGCATTATTTATGCAATGCGACGGCGAGCAAGAGGACGGAGTTCTAGCTTTTTATTTTTTTTCTTTTCGTTTTTTGAATCCGCTGCTATTAATGTTTTACTGCACTTTAATAGCTGCCATTAGCCATTTCTTAATAGAGATATTAATCTTTTATTCCGTACTTATCGTTCTTTGAGATTAATCAGTCCGAAGATTTTTTATAAAAAGCTTTTCTTCGTCGGTGCTTTACATAAATAAGTAAGTCTTCTAAAACTGAGCTGCAAATCTTGTCAATAAAAGAAAGTATTAATTAATTATTATATTTATTCTACGGACCTCGTTCACATTTGATGCTATTTACAACAGAAGCTACTCCCCCTTTAAAAAAAACAAAAGATTCCAAAAGCTCATCAACGATTCCTCGCCCGATGAGCTGTGCGCAAAAGAAACTTTGAATAAAAGCAATGAGCGCCGATGCGCGAAGGCGGAACGAGAGAGAGAGAGAGAGAGAAAAAAAGAACGGAGCAAGCGGAGAGCGACAGGAGCGTCGATTGCGCGTCAAGCGGAGGAAGAAGGGACGCGCGCGTTTCGACGGGCCGCGTATTTATCCCTCGTGTGTGTACCTCCTCCGTCTGTCCTATAGTCACCCGTCCTCGCGACTTCCCGGAGCCTTTAAATACGCATAAAAGTCGAGGCTCTCTCCGCGTGCGAGGCTTCTCTCCATTATGCTCCGTCTCCACTTCCTTTTAGGCGGCTTGATCTGCCCTGGGTGTTTTTGGAATAGGCTTTGTTCGCGTAAACGCGCAAAGTACTTTATCTCCTATAGAGGGCTGCCCGCTAACCGCCTCGGATTAATATTTTAATTCAGCGCCGTTTGCGACGTTCAGCGCGGAGCTTTCGAAAGCTGATCAAAATTCCGAGCCGGAAACTTCATCCGCCAAATGCTCTCGGAAACGTCTTCTCGAAGAGGATATATAACAAGTAACTCGGAGCTGCAGGTTATAATAACAATATTCAGCGCGGCGGAAATCCGCGACTTTGCGCGCCTCGGCGTTTTAAAATTCCGCGGCGCTCCGCGACTCGACTGACGGCAGTTATCAAGATATTTATGCTAATTTTCTTAGATCAAAAACTTGCGCGGGGAATCGGCGGGGAAGCGGAGCGAAAATTCACTTTACTCTCAGGCAGGCATTCTCTCCTATTTCTTATATACGCCATCTTCCTTTTTCCTCGTTTCGAGCTGTCAGGGACGTTGACAGAATCTCTCTCTCTCTCTCTCCTCTCGACGCTCGGCGTATATACGAATTCTCCCACCTTAATCGCGGCGTTGTTAAAAGTTAACATCTCCCCGAGCATTTCGAGGAGAGAGAGAGAGAGAGAGAGAGAAAGAGGGGCTTTATCGAGATGCGAGAGAGTGGATGTGTCGTGTCTGCTGACAGCCCGCCGAGAGAGCTTTCCATTGATTCTCCGAGGACTCATCCGCTACTTTCTGCTCGGGGCTTTACGCTCGATTTCTCGACGCGGAGAATTTGTTTGGAGAAGACGCCTGTAAAGCTAGCGCAGTGATTGGTTAGTTAAATAAATATCGATTGAAATGATAAAATTGATCAAACTGGTTATCAGTTGTTTTTAATTTAGCCCTGTAGCTACATATGAAATCAGGAAGTATTTAGTTATTTTTTACAAATTTGAGAGGTCAAAAATTAAAATGACCAGCCTCTACTTGTTTTTTCAAAAATTAAAATTTAATTTATCTTTTTCTGTGCGACATTTTGACGCTCGGTCAAGTGTCTTTTTCAAGCTTAAAGTAGAAAATTCTTTTCATAAAAAAGAATTCATATGTAAAATTACAGTTTATTGTCTTGTCTCGAGTCCGACATTACTCTCTGAATTTATCTTTTACAAAACCTTGATTGTCACCCCTTAAACCTTGAAAACTCTCACCAATCGCTCCCAGCTAGACGATCCAGCAACCATAAGCCTCGCCGACGCTCAATCCGCCTCGCAACACAGCGGCAGCATACATCAAACAGGTGGAAAATTGTCTGTAATCTGGGCAACAATGCGCCGCGGCACTCCCAAGCCGCGGGGGGGACTTCCGCTCTTCTTCCCCCCCCCCCCCCCCCCCCCC
>UCOL01005198.1:0-12353 GCA_900474335.1 Ormyrus nitidulus | reverse complement strand
AAATTAATCGTATTCATTAATCGTCTGAGGTCGGACCATTACAATTTGGCTTATTCTTTGGCTAGAGTAGGCATAACAGACGATCCTAAATGTACTTGCCAAATGAGTGATCAGGACATAGACCATATCGTCTGGCAATGTTCACTCTTTGACAATCAAAGAGCATCACTGCTAACACAGCTTTTCAAATTAAAATTACAGCTACAGATGAAAATGTCGATTTTGTTAATAGAACCAAATGTTGCTGCGTGTGAATCTATATTAAACTTCATGATTAACTGTAATCTCAATGTATAATCCTGTAAAACCTTTCATTTAAGCTAATAAATCTCTTTGAGATTTCAAAGCTCAATAAAAAAAAAAAAAAAAAAAAAAGGTTTCAGTAAATTGACAAACTTCTTTTAAAATAACGAGTAATTGAATACTTAAGGTGGATACTTATTCGAGTTAAAATATTAGTTCTCAATTTTCATTTAGTCGATGTTCCCTGAAATTCAGCAAACAGCCGTGCACTTATTCCTTTATGGATGGGATAATTTTATTTGCAAATGCATTCGAAAAATGCGGTAAAAAATATAAAAGGCTTTTAAGAAAATTGCGGGTCATAATCATTAAATGTTACTACAATTGTAATATTATAAATCTTAACTTAAATTAAAAATACTAAATTTATTAAAACATTATATTTTTTTAAATTTTTGAAAAAGATATAACAGAGACTATAATTTACACGGGCACATTTAATTTGTTAATTTAAATTCAACATAAATAATTATAAAGATAGTTATTGTGTATCAACTCATTTGAACTTTCTGTTTACAGTAAAAACATCTATCGCTTCTTAATGTACACTTTATCGGAGCGTAAAGCTAAATTTAGTCGTGCGAACGCATCGACGCCGTGATTTACTTCTTCACGTCCACTAGACCTATATATTTATATATGTACCAAAGCAAAGTCTCTATTCGAGGGTTTTCCATGGGCAGTTTATTGAACGGTTGTCGATGTGCACTGGAGGTACCTCATTTCTTGGATAAATTAATACAGCTATCGCATCCATAAATCGAGAGAGCTGGAGGGTAGTAACGGGTAAAGGCGACTAGAGCCTCGGCAGCCTCGGCCGGTCGCGCGTAATTGCTTCGGCGATTTGCAGAGACTATGGTGATTGGTCGACCGACTGGTAAAATGCAATTAAGCCGCTGTCCGACACATCGATAATGAATCGACGTGAAAAATGCGAAATCCATCGCCTTATCGCGGCGCTGTTCTTTTCGCATCGATTGCGAGCTAACGAATGCGAGCTTTGCAAATTCTTGTCCCTACTTTTTTTCTCCGTTTGCCTGATTTATAGGAGACGCTATTTCTTGCGGGCAGCTTTTTAGTTTTTAACGATAAGACGTGTCTGAAACAAACAAAAATATTTTTTCATTGTTATTTAGTTGGACCGGAAAAATTAATTATCTTTATTTTAATGACATTGTCTTGTGATTTACCAGCTGTTGTTGCATTGAATATAGATTTTTAATTCAATTGCAGGTTTTGTTTCATACTGCTCGCGAGTTCATATCGGTTATCGATGGAACTGCTGCAAGCTTAACAGTTTACTATCAAAATTCACGTAATTCAATGAATTGGCATGTTACCCAATGAAAATGATTAGAGTAGTAATATTTTGGTTATTGAAAATAAATGGTATTACACAAATATTATATTACACTAAATAGAAGAAAAATATATTTCATTTAATGCATGTCTGACTAAACTCGGGGACAACTACTGATACGCGATATATTGATTGATACTCTTGGCATCCCGAAAATCCTGCAGTATTTATAAATATTACAATTTTATTTTACAATCGTTAAATTTACACACGTTAAATCATGTCACCAAGCGAAAGAAAATGTTGAACAAGGTGAAAAATGAAAAATCACGCGAAAACATGACTTTTGGCTGCAGCGCAGCAGACGAGGGGATGTAGTCCCGGCAGCACGTACGGAAGATGAATCCCATATCTCATGCTTAATCGCCCTTCTCTGTTCAATGTAATCGATAAAACAAGAGATCACGTCCAAGATAAGCAAGGTAGTAGGCATACACCATAAATTGCTTTTTGAAGCGAGTTATAGTACTGGCAAGAGGATCAAATAGCGCAGAAAAGCAATTAATTATTTTTTCCGGCGTGAAAATGTTAAATTCTGATTAAAAGCGGAGAATAATTTTAAAAATGCGAAACAATCTTTTGCACTTATCAAAAAGTTGCAGAACAACGCGCCCGAGTGATGACGCTTTAAAATTTGTAATTTTTCGTATTGCAAAATGCTTTTTCATTAAAAGTTTCTTTGATGAATTTCATCCATGTCGTATAATATTTATATTTTATTTATTAAATTTAATTATTCATTTATTCATTTTTATTTTTTCAGTTTATGCGAAAAATTTGATAACATCGAAATGTTTCGAACCAAAATTTGAAAATACCATTACAATAAGAAATAAAATATTAAAATATACAATGGAAATCGTGCAGTGAAAAAATTCTCATGTCTCTTTCATAACAAGAAGGGAAGCTCGATTAAAGAAATGGAAACTTTTCGCTAAAAGCAGTTATTCGAGCAAGGAAAAAAAACGAGTTACGACATTTTTATTTGAAAGCTTTGCTCGCAAGAACGCATTTCTCGAAGTTTTTTTTGCGCCGCGAATCCAGTACGGCCAACTTCTTGGTGGACGTTCCTATTAAAAAAGTGTCATTCATAATAATTTCATCGCCTTCACACTACCTCGCAAAACAATCCCGCGCGGTATTATAGCGTAATAAGCTTCCTTCCGCTTTATCCATTTACAAGCGTCGAGCGCGCGCGGGGCAGCTCGAGGGCAGCTTGCCGCGGCTTCGGCCAATCCGCTTTCCCCGCAAAAGGAGAGGAGAAGAAGTAGCGGGCGAGCGAAGAACGACACACGCGAGGCAAGAAAGAAGCTGGGAAAACAGAAAAATCCCGCTCAGCCGCTCTTGTCCAGTACAGCTTTCACTCTCTCTCTCTCTCTCTCTCTCTCATAGCCGATTCGCCGCGTATAAGGAAAGGGAAAAGAGAATAGCTTCGGCCGGGCGTGGCGCGCGCACTTTGCCGCGGCGCTGCACCCCCGGAAATGAGAACAAGAGAGAAGAACAGCCGCTTTAAAATCCTTGGCCGGAAGTCCAGGAGCGGAGAGCGAGCGCTTCGGCCATAAAGCCGAAGAGTTACCGCCGCGAACGTCGTAATATTTCATTTCGACGAAAAAACCGGCTCCGTCCCAAGCAAGCGCCGCCGCCGCCGCCGCCGCCGCCGCCGTAGCCGTAGCCGCCGCTGAACGAGAGGAAAAAGAGACCGAGACGACCATCGCCGCCGACGAAAGCGAGGATAGAGGAGATAGAAAACGGAGAATGGAGGAGAGAGAATGAGGCTACGGGCTGATGGCTTTATTTACACTGGATTATTATTAAATACTCGCCGGAAATACCAAGTGTATTTTATGAGCAGATTTCCACTTTGCGCGCAAAGCTCGATTCTTCTTTTACGCTCAAACATTTGGTGGCGAGCGTAATAAGTGAGCGGATTCGTTATTTGTAATGGGAATTCCAAGTGGCCGTGTTATACACCGAATGTCGCAGTATTTTAGAAAATTTATTTAGTGAAATCGGATTAAAAGTCAGGTGTAGAGAGGAGTTTTTATTGCTTTTCGAGGTTAAATTTATGAAATAAAATTAAAAAAAAAAAAAAATTGTTGCGTAAAAAAGATTTATTTTCGTTACATTGTCATTTAATTATGGACGAAGTATTTTTTCGCAATAAATCTAAAAAAGTTTATTACTCAGACTATAAAATAAAAATTTTCCTTCGTTTAAATATAGTTCTTGATTAAAAAAAATTGATTGCGTATTACTATTCGAGACAAAAGTATTTTACCGAAAAAAAGCACTTTGATTTTCTGTTTTAAATAAACTTGTTATCGAAATATATTCGAAAAGAATATTTAGAAATTCTGTTTTTAATGCATTCTTACTACGAAAACGTTGAAAAAAAAAAAAAAAAAAAAAAAAAAAAATGAAAAAGAATAAAAGGGATAAAGGTGCATTGCTTCAGGGAAAACCGGGGAGCAAAAAAAGGGGAAGGGAAATAAGCGCAGAAAGGGCGTGAAAAGATGGGGGATCTTCGCGATCTGAAAATCACCAATAAAGCGTATTTCACTCGTTTCGACCGTATCCATTCCTTTCTTTCTTTCAGTTTCAAGCGAAAGACCGCTTGAGTTTTATTGTACGACTCTGTTCTATGTATATATATACGAGGATAGAGGCCACTTGAACTTTTACAGCTTATCTTTTGAATCGATGAGTGTCGAAACAGGATGATGAACGACGCATACAAAACTTTTTATCCTTTCGATTGTCTGTGCTTCTGGCATTATTTTTTAATTTCATTCCATTATAACGAGGCGTTGCAGTTTTATTAATAAGTACTCGATTTATTTATTTTGAAATTTTGTCTTTATTTCTTATAAATCATCAAAGTATTTTACGTTTTATACACTTTCGTTTCGATTGAAGAAAAGGATTCTTTCTCAAACCGTTACATACAGTTTATGACTAGAAGAGTGATTTATTCTTTGCAGAGACAGTATTTTGTCATAAATTTATAAAAGTATTTAAGAGCGAGTTTTTTGAAAATGTAAAATGAACTTTACTGTTCGAGTACGATTTTAATTAAACTGATTAGCATCCTTCTAAGGGAAATATTGGAAATGTATTGTTTAAATTTCCTGTAAATTATGGAATAAACAAATGACCTAAATTTCCCTCTTCCCTTAACAAAACCAGGTGCGAAATATTGAATATGACTAATATAGAGGTACAATTTAATCCTAGTGGAAAATTAACGCAATTAATCAGGAACTGCCAGGTGAGGTAACGACTGTAGCCCATTACCGGGAAAATCCGCGGATGAAATAAGCCGGGCACTGCAAACTGTTGAATCAATGCAAGAAATCACGGGAACGCACAACGAGGGGAAAAAAAAAGTTCCATTACGCCAGTCGAAAAGCGTCCAAACAAGCTCGATTCGTACATTTGTAAGGGCGCGTTAAATGAATTTCTCCGGCGTGGAAACCGAGCTATTTAGGCAGGAGGCAAAGAAGCGCGAGAAAAAAATGGACGAGAGAGCGCTTTTGAATAACGATAGTGGAGCAATGCAGCTATTATTTATTCAGGAGAGGAGAGCTCGGGAGTTTTTGCAGGGACAGTTCTTGCCCGCGAAAGCGGCTTTTTCAGACAGCCAGAAGCATCCTTCACCTCTATATAACCAGCCTCTTTCTTGCTACCGCTTTTCTTTCTCTATATTGCAGCTACTTCTTCTGCGCGCGGTATGAGGGGGATTTGTGGGAGCTTGATTAAATATCAGCCCCCATTGGTCGTAACGGCTCCGCGGATGTGCTTTGAAAGCATGATCTCGGCTGATTCAGACTTTCTTATTTTAGGCTGCAAGTGGCGCGTGGCTAATAATCCGAAGACTTTGAAGGCGAGTTAAGTTTTATTGAATCGGGACGGGATTAAAAAGAAAGATTACGCTCGCGGAGGACTGTTATACAGGTGAGGTATTGCGGGACTTCCTCTTTAATTTGTAACATTCTTTCTTCGCGGTTATGAATGAAATCTGTTTATTTTAATAAAAGGGTGGTCAAGCTTTGTGAAGTGAGTTTTTAATTCCGAGGATTAAATTAAGATTCTGGAATGACTAGGAACATGTTAGACGTACTTCCTTTTCCTGAAATCAATTTCAATGTCAGCGTTGTGGATAAATTTAAATAAGCTGGTTTTTAAAGCTTTATATTAAAATGTTATTAAAAACAATTTTGGTATTAGAATTTTGGTATATTTAATAAATTTAGAATGTATAAATAAATTATTCAATGTAAAAAAATGCTATTATAATCAATTTATTCTGTTTGTATTCAATTATCCAAGATCATAAAACAATCAACCATTTAAATACAAAAGTGCACACATCATTTATTGTTTATATTATTTTAATTACTCTTATTTTATTTTATTTTATTAAATTTCAGAATATTAAGCGTTATATTTGTATATTGATGTCAATTATCTGATCGTTTACTTGTTCCTACCTTTTACTTTGAATGAAACGAATAAACAAAGAAATTAATACGTTAAATGAATTTTTGAATTTTTGAATTTTTCCACTACACTTTATTAAAAATTTAAATTTAGCAATTCACTCCATGCATTAACTAAGTGAATATAGTTTCTTTGATTAATCGATGCATTGTCTGCGTCAGATTTTCACCTCGGCTCCTGCGATGAAGTACCGGAGGCGCAAAGTTCTGCTTTCAATAGAATACTTTCGGTAGTGTTTCCACGCGAAAACTATTGCACAACTCCGGCGTTCGCTGTTCTCTTTATTTAGGATATTTCGCAAGAAGTTATGAATTCAAGGCAAGGCTCGTTCATCTTTTGGAAGTTGTTTATACAGCCCGTCTTGTTCACTTGCAAATACTTAATTATGTATGCAGGGCTCGTCCTTTTAAGTAATTCCATCCGCACACTTTTGCCATTAATGGTTTAACGAAAATAACGTAAGAGAATAATTTTTGAAAATTTGACAAGCAAAAAATTAGGGCTTGTATAAAAAGGAAAGAAAAAAAAAAGAAAGAGCTTTGACGTGAAACCAGATTTTATTTATGTGTGGTTGCACAACAAGCAAGTAATCTATTTAGGTTAAATCCACTCAAAGTTAATATCTCCGCAGAATTATATAATTAGAGCGTTGCGTCGGTTCTTGTATCTCGAGCGTCGCTCCAAAGAGAAGGCAAATGCTCGATCTTGTTCGTTATCAAACACGTGTTGTTCCAGTTAATTCGTTTGCAACCCTTTCCCCGATGGATCAGCCAGAGATTTCGTGGTTTACACGGAAGAAACTTTAACTATTGACTAGTTTCAGGGCTTTAAACTTATAAATCCTTTAAATGCAGTTATAACTCCCCATTACAGGCTTCCCTTGCGAAATGTTTCGAGTGAGAGGAGTTCGCTTAGCTTTGGTTTAATATTTATTTGGAGTGGAGCTTTACTCCATTATCATAACAAATATTAAACAGATTACCTTGAATTTCGGAACGCATTATTTTAGTAGTGCCGGGGAAACTTTCGCTAAAAATATGCACTGATGTTTCGCGTTACGAGATTTAAACTTTATAATTAGAAAGTTTATTCTCCCGAATGTCTTTATCTTGGTGTGATTCGCTGCCGTTAGCTCGGTTCAGTGAGGCGTGAGCAGATGTCCTGCTGGATGTGCTGCCTGAGACGTTATCAATCGTGTGCAATCCGGTCGATTTGTTTCCACTAGCTACAATGCCTTAGGGGAGATTTACGATGTCAGATTTCGGCAAACTTTGGTCTAAAACGCTTCGATATTCTTTGGGTTTCAAAACGGAATTCAATTTTTTAGTAATATTATAATCTTCATTGTTTAAAATGATTTTCATATTAGACGGTCTGAACTAATACGAAATCTGGTTAATTAAAAATTAATTAATAAGAACGTGAGTGACATAAGTGTCAATTTATTAGTATTCTAGAATAAAGTTCACCTATACCGCTATTACGTCGGAGCATACTATACATGTGAATTCAAGCGGAAAATTCGAAAATTACTAGGGAGGCGTGCTATTGTCACGATCAGGAGCAGGTTGGATAATGTACGTTTATATCGGAAGCATTTGAACTAATTAAATTTGTAAAAGTAGCAGCGCGATAAACTAATTTTGTCGCTACACCGTAAATTTTCAGTGAATATAAGACACTCGCCGCATAATTTTTCCGCAAATTAAAATTTTAAAACGCTGGGTATATAAACCGTGCACAAGACGTATTATACGGCGAGTTGTTAACCAAGAGCTCATAATTTTCAGCTCCCGAGGCAGTTTTGCACGGCAATTAATAGATCGCGCTACCTTACTTAGAACAATCCCACTGCAATCCTCTACAGAGAGAGAGAGAGAGAGAGAGATAAGCAAGCAGTATTTGCAATGCCCCCCTCGTGCTTAATTATAGGACTGGCATGCTTACGACTGCGAACGCAGCTTTCGTATACGTACACGCACTGCTGTACAATTATTGTAGAATTGAGTTTGGCTGCTTACCGCGATCGCTTGTAAATTGATTCGAGGGAGGGCATTTTCGCGGAATCGTCGGTGGCATTATAAACGTGCATAATATATTCCGAGCGAATAATAATAATTATCGGGAGAGCTTTGCGAGGCATTTTGAGGGACTCATTTAAAAGGTAAGGAAATCACGGCTTTTTCAATAAATCTGGCAGTTTTTATATCTGTTTAATGACATTTTATTAACGTATTATATATTAAAAACAGGGATATTTTCGCGCTGCGTCCGATAATTCTCGCGGCTCTTTGCGTTTCAACCCAACGTGATAAAGAAATAACGTTTACGAGCGCTTAATACACCGTGAAGCGAAAAAATTAGTTTCAAATTTTACGATTTCAATTTTTTTATTATCCCGAGCTGTGCGCGGCTGTGTAATGAAAGCCGAGTGTGAAATATGGATATTTTCGCTGAAAAAGTGGGGCAAAAATCTTATAAGGATGAATAATATTACGCGTGGAAAGTGGCGAGGGGAGAGAATGCAATTCTTCCGATTTTGCGAAAAATTGTAGAGCGAAGAACGAGGAATATAAAATCCCGAGACTTCCCGTTGCATTTGCACCATTCATTGAGTTTCAGCGTTTTGAATAGTAAAGATCGTAAAGCTTAAGAGCCCTTATTAAAAAAGTATGAAAGTGCGCGAAATTTACGACAAAATCTCATTTCGCATTTGACAAAAAAATTAAATTTATTCTAAAATGAGGAATGTCCGTCAAACTGGAAAAAGTTCAAACGCATTTTTGCTAAAAAGTTTCTTGGGCCATTTAAATTTGAAATTTTTTTTTTTTATATTTTTGTCTTTATTGCGCCGAACGCAGAGAATGTACAGCTATTAACGGAAGTTGTAAAAAAAACTTTCAATTTTGCGGAGTTGTGTGACATGCGGTGCAGTGAAGTTTTTCAATTAACATGCTGCCGCTCGAAACTAATAAAGAAACTTCAACTTTTTTGCCTAGAAATTTTTTGAATGGTGGAAATTGAATGTGAACGTTATTTTGAATCATTTTTATTTTTCAAGAGTTGCCGGATTACATTTTCACAGAAAAATACTTTTCGGAACATTTTATATTTACTGCCAGATTTTTCAGAAGTGGAACATCGTGAAATTCTTTTATATGCAATCAAAGAATATGGAGAAAGCAGAAGAATCCATATAATCTAAAGCGTTGTTAGTCTTCCCGTTATTAAATTAATATACGTCCACACGACCGTATGAATTCCTAATGGAAGTTTTTCGAAAAGCAACGCTGAAATAAAAAAATTAATTTAAAAATATTTTAATTAATGATATCTACTCTGGCGTCACATTAATATTGGTATATTATACCTACTTCTCTAAATACGACGTATGAGTTTTGAACTTTATTTTAAATTTAAATTTCGATAGCTTTTCGGTCAAGTATAGTTTTTCGAAAATTAAATTTATGACAGTTTATGAAAATTCTACACTGAGAGAATAAAAAGAGTAAAAATTACTATTTTGTACCGTTATTTCAGATGTATGAGAAGAAAAATAAGAATATTTACTATTCAGATCAGTAGAAAAAAAACAATTTTTATTATTCAGATAGTAAATATTATTATTTCTTTGCTCATATCTACAAATTTTCATTTTATTGTTTACTATTCACATAGTAAATATTCTAATTTTTCTTCTCATATTTGAAATAACGATATAAAATACTGATTTTTACTTCTTTTTTTCTCTCAGTGTATACTAATAAAAATCTATATGAACCAGAGATATATATGTATGCGTTATCGAGAACTTGCTACACTATCAATATCATTCAGTCGAATCAATGTGATATTTTATATAACAGAGTTTATATAAAACTATATACAAGGAGAAAAGTTGTTTGGTTTCGATTCGATTCCTGTCCGAGTAAACGTCCGTGCTTCGTTTTCAACTTTTAATAAAACCATATCTCGTTCAAATCCCCAATCTTTCATCAATATAAACAGAGGAACGAAATTGTCGATCAGAAAAAAATCTTCTAATCGGGAATTTAACCCGTGAAATCTCGGCACCGGTATTCTCGCGAGAACCGCGAGAACCGCGAGGAGAGCATACCGGCCCCCTCGGCGAGGGGCAATTATTAATTTACTTTCCGGTCGAGGTTTCCTTCGCATTTCACGGACGGGCGAAGCTGCGGGCGAAACTATACTCGGCAGGCCTTGGGAGTTCGCTGCTGCCAAGGGATAGACTGCCGGTCAAACTTGGGCAGATGAGCTCTTGCGGCTAACTTGCGACTTGCGCCCCCCTTCTTTTCTCATGCGGAGCCGCTGCGGCGTTTGCTCATCAAACGCAGTTCTCTCTCTCTCACTCTCTCTCCTCGAGAGATTACTTTGAAGTTCTCTTAGAGCGATGCTTGTTATTTAACGGCAGCTGTTTACAAGAGAGAGGTGACTTTTTTAAAAAGCAATAACCCCCTTTTTTACGGCCGGATCTGCCAACTTTTACGAGCCCGCGGAATTTTTCTTCTTGCTTTTTTTCTACTCCTCCCTCCCTCTCTCTCTCTCTCTCTCTCTCTCTCTCTCTCTCTCTCTCTCTCTTTGGCTCTCGGTGAGATACTATAATAAAGTTTAATTACATTGGGGAGAGAGAGAGAGAGAGAGAGAGAACGTGGGGTGTCCCGTGTAAAAATATTCTTTTTACGAGTGCGTATTTATGCGACGCGCCGCGCAACGGGTCAATTCAAATTAAAAGTTTATAAAAAAGAAGTTCGAGGCTCGAAAATTAAATTCGCGGTACCCTTTTTACGAGTTTGAAAGCGCGTGCCGCATTATACGCATCAGCGAGTATCATTAAAATATTACCGGTCGAGAGTTCGCCACTCCGTTGATGAAAGTTCACGGTTTTATTTTCCTTTCAATGGCAAATGCCGGACGTAAAAAATCCTTTTCCTCTTTGCAGCACTATTTGCATTTTCTGCCTTCGCGCGATAAACTGCTTTATTGGAAACAAATATTTTCCGGCTTAAAGTGAACTTTGCGTTTCTTTTTTTTTTAATGCGCCGAAGATTATTATTAAAATGCCAAGATTACTTTTACCGCCGCTGTAAAATTTTATTCTCCGTTGATAATAATTATGTACCAAGAAAATTTATTTACTTGGGATTTCTCGCACTAATAAAGAAGTCAGCTTTTTAAACAAGCGGATTATATGATTTATTGATTTGAAATAATGCTAGAGAAAATTTCATTTTTCAAATGCTCGGAGAGGACGACTCGAACTTCGACGTTCTGAAGGCTCGTTCTAAAACTAATAAAGTTTTAGAATCTTGAATTATATCCACGTAAATTCGAAGGGTGTAAAGAATAGTGATTTCGATTTTAAAACTTAAGAAGTAAAAGTATTTACGACGTGTAATCAATAAACTTTATTTGTTAGAGTTCTAATTCAATGTAAAGGAGGATACTTGCTGCAATAATTTTTTGTACCATTTCTTTTAAATTGATGAATAGTCGTAGTCAGTTAAAGATAAAAGTAGTATATATATAATAATAAATAACAATAAATTATATAAATATGAAAATATACTTGTATAATTAAATTAAATTATCTTCGAAGAAGAAATAAAAATAAAAGTAACAAATTGGTTACCGAATAGAATTAACTATTATTACTAGAGTAACTAAGCAGTACCAGTCACATTATGGATAATTCTCTTGAATATCTTCGTGAATTTACAAATAGTAATAATACTTTATAGAATTAGCAGAGACTATTTTATCGGATAACTTATGCTAAAGTATCTTTAGATATTGGATAAAATTTCAAGCTCTGACAGTAATGAACTCACAAAAGCCGAGTTATCCGCAGTAATATTCAAAGTAGATATTTTAATTATGAGAAGATTGTTATTTTTTATCAGTCTAATTTATTACACTATGCTGCAAATAAATAAGTTTACATTTTTCATTTAATTATTGTATTAAGGAAAATGTAAGTTGATACTTAACTCGCCTCCGCGGCACTACCGTGCCACTGAATATTTTTAAAAATCTCGAAAATATACGGCCTTTCCCTAGTAGAAATGACACCATTTTTAATGCTTTGAGGTTAAATTTTAGCATTTATTGGCTCATTAAGGAGCATTTTTTGGCCATTTATAGCACTTTTTTAAAAAATGGCCAATTCTTG
>UCOL01005197.1:0-12332 GCA_900474335.1 Ormyrus nitidulus | reverse complement strand
ATCTACAGTAGTTCGGAGGTAATCACTAAAATTGAAATTTTAAAAATTGCCAAAAACAAAGAAGGTGTCCCCACTGGGGCCCCGATTTGATACGGCATCACGCGCCGAAGCCACCTTAATTGGCATGGAACCGAATAACAATTGGTTGCCATAGCAACGAGCTGGCAACAAATAGCTATTGGTTGTTATGACAACCGTCTTATGGCCAACCAATCGCTAATCTAATAGAAGGACGCACTTTCGGCCAGGGGAGCAAGAAAATACATTATTTGTCGGCTAACAAAATAATGAATTCAAATTAAAACATTGAATTTGCATCTATATATAGCTAAAACGTTCTCCTAACTGTCAGCCATCGAGCGATTTGCGAACAAAAAAAAAAAAAAAAAACAGTTCGTCGCAAAAAACCTTCAATATCTGTTCCTCCCCGCATTACATCGACGAGAGCGGCTTCGACTTGGCAGAGCGAGTAAAAAGAAGGCCTCGCCAACGAAATATCCAAGTAAAACGCAAACTGATATTTGCCAGCAGCGAGGCAAACGTCAAGATCAGAGTCTCGGGAATCCTGGCAGGATTCTCGGGCGGAATTTCTGGAATTCGTCATATTATTGCCCGTGCCTGCACTTGACGCTACGTGCGCCTACCTCGCTTACCCCCTCCCCCTCCACCCCCTCCTACCCGCTCACTCTCGCGAGCTAGACAGCCGACAAACTAACAAGTCAGAGTCGCTCTATCATGTTTTTTCGCAAAGCACTTATGCGCGACGTCTGCGCCGCGCGCGATGCAATAACTTTCTGCGAAATTAAATAGCGAGCGGGTGCCTGCTTTTTTTTCCCCCCCGAGGGAGAGTAAGTGTAAATGCATGCGAGATGAGTTGGCACTTGATGTCGTTCTGCTTCAGTGGGGGGGAGAATCGCTTCTTGACTTCCGGGTTTCTTTGTTTGATGGATTAAAACGGCCTGAGTCGGATCTTTTTGAACTGGTTAGGTAAATATTGTTCGAGTTAGTATTTAATTATTAATGGTTAAAAAAAAGTTCACCGTTGAAGCCTTGCTTTTGCTGTTATTGATAGCAAATAAATTAAGTGTTTATAATAATAACATGTATTTATTGAAAAAATAAAAGGATGTATATGCAAATAAAAAAATTATTCAAAAGAAAATTAAAAATTACAACAGTTCAAAATAAAATTATTAAAGATTTTAAAGAATATTAAAATTACGCACTAAAGTTCATCAACATTAAAGACCATTGAAAAAAAAAAGGGAACAAAAATAGAAGTAATTTTTAAATTCCACAAAACAGGCGCACTTCATAAATCAACTCCCACGTAAATACATCTAAATGTATCATGCTTTATATACGTTCAAGAAGGTCAACACTATTTCAACACTACTACAAGATAAAAAACGAAGAAGTAAATGTGTCTCGGTGGGCCGAAAGAAGGTGGAAGGATAAGAAGGGCAGCGAAAAAAGGAGCAATACGAAGGAGGCTGCTTGCCTAAATGGGCTGATACATAAATATGCGATTAATCACGTTAACTACCGCGACGCTCAAGCTTTCTCTCTAGCTCCTTTTTCCCTTTCTTTTTTTCTGCTATCGCCGCGCTATTTTTTCGTCCATCTTTTTGCATTCTCCCTTTCACTCTTTGTTTCTCGGATGGTAAGTTCCTTTCACTCTGCCTTCTAAATCTCAAGACCCAGATAAAATAGATGTACCGTAGTTAGATCTTGTGCTGTCATAAATCCTGCACGCTGACTTAAAGGCATGCACAAATCCTTGTAATTTCGCCGAGTACAGAAATGAAAAATGAATTTTTTTATTCGTCACTATCAGAAACAGGTTTTTCTCTAATTTAATCTTACATCGAAGTCGTAGTATTTAGCCTTTCTTAGAGCTCGAATTAACTCTTGAAAATTTTCTTTAAAATAGGACTTTGAATAAACGTAATATTACAAAAGTATACAAGAGTATAAATTGCAGTCAAAGTTTTAATCCTCTTAAGGATGCGATTAAATAGACGACTAAACTATCCGTATAAAGCAACATTGTTACAATATTTAAAAACTGCCTAAACATTGAGTTCGCAAACTAAAAATAAAACACATTCGATGTAACCAACTCGAACGGCACCCCTGTAAACTAATTCCCGCGGCATCGTGAAAATCCCAAAAGAAAACATATTTCCAGCACGCAAAACCGCGCGAATAGCAAACACGAAGCCCATCGGTGCCTGAAAATCCCAGTCAACACGAAGCAGAGCCGCGCGGCCTGCATTCTCTCCCCGGACATCGATAATCGAATTCAATCGGGCTTGCGCCTTCAAATCCCTGGCGCCGCTCTCGCGATTATTCCCCCTCGGTTTTTTTACCCCCGCCGCGGTAAATAGGTCCATTTGCTTAAATGCTCGCCGCGGCATTATGTCGAATATCCCAGCGACAGACACTCGAGCGGTGAAATGACTCGTGAAACGAAGAGCGCGTCGAATGTACAAACATGCATGCACACCTGCAAGCGCACGGACCCTTGCACACGATCGTATTCATGAGCCTCTCCCCCCGCGCGCGCGCGCGCTGCACGCGCCTCTGCACCGTCTATTGAGTGCGCGCGGCCTGCCTCCGCTGGACGACGCCGACTGTTTTGCCTAGGCGGAGGCGCTCGATATAGTGCAGATTCGAATGAGCGCCGGCTGCTGCTGCTGCTGTTCCGCTGAGTTTTTTGCCTGCCGCGCGCGATCGCCGAGCGATTTTTTTTTTTTCGCCGCCGCGGATCGATCTCGGGATTGCGCGTGTTTAGCAGAAATATTTATTCGGACGGGATGAATTGCGTATCGCGTTGAATAGGTGAACTGGGGACTTTTTATTTTTAAAACTGTAAAACTAATAATTTTAACGTTGACGCAGATATAGTCTATTTTAGAAGGCTAATGGACAAATTTAATTTCATTTTGTTCGATTATATTTCTACTTTATAACTTCTAGCCTTATGCATTTCATTTTACTTTTGCCTTACTTAAATTTTAGCAATTTTCTAATTATTTTATAATTACACAAACATAAAGCAAGAGTAAGCTTCTAAAACTCAATCTTGGCAAAACGTTTGTATTCGCACAAATTTGCTAATTGAAAATAACCGTCTACTTTAAGCTGCGAGCATCGAGTCCCTCGTAAAATCAGCTGTCGCTTTGTAAAAGCACAAAAAAAATGTTGACCTATAAAACGATCTTAAAGTTGATCTCGCAAAACGGCGCCCAATGATTCGAGCGTTTTCCGATAACCGGGGCTCTCTTTTAGCTGCGCCTTCGCATTCAACTTGGCTGCTCAGTCGGCTGCTCAAAGATAAGCAACATAAATTTCAAGAGCGACGCTCACTCAGTCGTTCGTCCTGCAGCGGCGCTCGGATGACTCGGCTCTCGTACCAATGTCTCTCTCTCTCTCTCTCTCTCTCTTTTAATATTGCCCACGTCGGCACTGAAGTATTTACGACTCGGGACAGCATAAAAGCCGCGTGTCCATCCCTTCCTTTTTTCCATGCATATGTATCCCTCCCCCCCGCCTCGACAAACCTATACTCGTGTAGTAGGTAGCCGGGGCTCTTTTTTTTCCTTTTATTATTTCCCGCGCGGCTCCTCCTTCTTTGTCTTGCTTTGCGCGGCAGTTTCATTTTTGTCCCGGCAGCGTCGCAACATCACGTCAACGAGATATCCGTCACTCCGAGACGATGTTCCATCCGCTACCGCCGCCGACGAGCGTATTTATAACGTCCCCTTATGGCCATTTCTCTGCGGGCTCTCCAGACGTAAAAGAGAAGCGCTCTGGATAGCGTTTGGCTTTAAGGGAAGGAAAAATGCCGGGCTTCCCTTCTTCTTACTTGCGGGCTGAGGTATAAGCGAATTTTTCTCTCCTCTGAAAGTTGGTTTGCTCGATAATAATTGAGGCGCGAGATAATATTCTACTTTAATTTATTGGCGCGATAAGATCTTTTTAACGTAATGGCTAAAGTTATCAAATGTATAGGATAAAAATCTCGTTCTCGGCAATCTTTGAATACTTAAAATTTCAATTAAGTTAATTTATTTTTGTTTATTTGCAACTTTATTTTTCAGCTCGAACGTGAATCATTCCTCATTCCTCGATTAGATTAAACGTCTACCTCGTTGCTTTGCAAAAATTTCATTTGAGACACCAAACTACTATTATCGAATCTCTAATAATTCCGTTATCAGCCAAGCCGTACTTCAATTTTTGATGAAGTAAAGGCTCTCGAAAAAAAGCCCCGCTGTAAAAATTCAATTTTCAAGAAAAAAAAAACCCTAGTAAAAACGTTTCCCCTCCTTCCACCCTGCAAAAATCAACCGGCCAACTGCGCAATAAAAGTGGAAGCAGCAAAAGGGACAATAAAAGCTGCGCGGCAGGTGATGCTTTGCGCCCGAAGCTTCGACGAAGGCACGTAGCGGCATCGGGGCGAGGGGCGGCAGCGTAAATATTAATTGCCCGAAATTACATGTAAATACTGGCGGATGAGGCTGGCAGCGGGATAGAGAGAGAGAGAGAGAGAGAGGCCAGAGGCAGGAGAGACGCAGAGGGCGGGAGGCAGCGGCGAAGGCTCCAGCGACAGCACGTGCATCCCAAATGGACCATTATTCCATCAGCGACGCCAAACTGTTGGGTAACTCGACCAAAGAGGCAAAGACGTACTACTCCCCTAGTCTCTATCGGCCTCTCTCTCTCTCTGACGGCGTACATGCATAAACGAGCCATCGCATAGCCCGCTAGATACTGCTCACGATGCTAACAAGCACTAAAAATTTACGCCCCGGGGGCCAGACGGGCGTTGTTCTCCCGGCGACGAGTCGGGCGATTTTTCTGAAATTTCCGAATTGTTTTTCTGCGTAATTGAAGTTTGCGAGGCGAGGTGGGCTCTGTCGGTGGCAGGGCTCGCTCGACGTTCGAACTTCGGAGAAAATGGGAAAGACGTACTGCGAGAGGAAGTTACTTTAGTTTTCGAATGGAGTTTAAAAAAAAAAATTTTAATTAAGAATGTTAATAGTCGGCGGATGGACAATATAGAAACTTTCCGCGTTTTATAATTCGCTTTATAAAATAAGAAAGTACTTCGGTAAATCCTTCTGCCCAGTAGTTTTAATAATGTAAAGTTAAAATTAGTCGTATAAAACTTATTTTCCTAATTAATTTTTTAGAACTTGTTATTATTTAAAGGCAATAAAATACAGAAAAACGAAATTAATTTTAACTTTGCTAAGCTCTGACGTCATAACCATAAACACTACTTTCCTTCATTATTACCAAAGTTCCGTAAATTTTTTGTTAGTACATTCTCTCCCCCCTTCCAGGCAGTCTGCATTATTAAACGTTTTCTTGACCTAAAAATTTCGAGCAACTGGAACAAAGAAAACTTTTTGTCGATCAGCCTAAAACGCAAATTACTAACTTTCTCCTCGTTTGTACGGAGTACCACCCGAAATATGTCCCACTCCACTCTTTTTTTTTCAGTCGACTCGCTCTTGATCCATTCCAGGCCAAATTAATCTCAACCACAATGGTAAATTCCCGCTGTACACCGCGAACATGCACACATCGCTTTGGGTTTGCAGAGAAGTTTAGGTCCCTCCGAAAGGGGACAGTTGATTACTTGATTTCGACAAACATTACGTTCTTTCCCTCCCGGCTCGCGTGCATCCAATCGTCGCGAATGTTACGAATAAAATCTACGGATCTCTGAACATTTTCATCTCAAATATTTCCCGGCAACCTAACAATTTAAAAAGTAGGATCGGTCACTCAGCTTTCAAAGAAGCATCTCTCGAAATTAAAAAAAAAAGCAAACCCCACGCCTCGTTTCCGTCAGAAACAGCAGCTTATTACCACGTCATACCGCACATCTCCCCAGTTCCGCCGCTTAGAAATCCACGGCATTCTTCAGAAAGACAGCAAGATCCTCGCGCCTGAACGTGCGTAAGCACTCATACGCGCCTGCCGGCGGGGGGGAAGGGAATCACGGCGGAGGCGGCGGTGCCTTTGCCGGGGCGCTCGTTGCATACGGAATTCCTGTAGAGCGACCGCAAGCTCCGGCGTTTAATTCTTAATCGTGTTAAAACTACGCCCCTCCGCGCTTCTCTCTCTCGAGGGATGGCAGAATCGAGCTCGGGGACCGGAGAATCCCGCCGCCGCCGCCGCCGCTGCCGGAATTAGTTGTGAATTTTCGAGCGGGCCGCGGGATTATTTGAACTATTCTGCCGCTGAAATAACTGCCGGAAATCCAATTTCTTTCCTCCTCTTGCTCTCGCTGTGTCTGCCCTCTCCGACGCCGGCTCCCATTTTTTTTTTTTTTTTTTTTTTTTCGACCGGTTGTTTGGATTTTGCTGGAATTCGGGCACGCGAGCTTTTGTTACGAAAATTATCGAGTTCTGGACGAACGGTTAGTTGGCGAGTATTAAATTATTACTGCGTTATATATAGCATTGAGGTTTAAAATAATAAAATTGGTTCGCTTAATTAGGAACTTTATTATTAAAAATTAAAGTTTAGAAAAATGTGAACAATTTTTGCGCCACGCCAGAATTGTTTAATAAAAATTGTTTAAATCAAAAAACGTCACGAAATACACCGATTTCATCATCTGCAATTCGCGTTGTTTTCCGAAAATTAGTTTCGGTCAATTTTCAGGTCGCTGGTTCTGGAGATTGACACAGGGCAATTTAAAATAGTAAACCATTTACCGAGCCGACTAAGCAGATAAACAAGCACTTTTATTCATTTTTGTTAAGCCGTTCGAGGCTCCGCCGAATCCCAGCATTAAATTCAAGAAATTTAATGAATAAAATAAAAGCATTCCCAATACGATTAATTCAACCTCGAGATTAAATTCAAATGCCCGGCGCGCACTGGCAATATCAAGCGAGGGCGAACAACGAGTGTAACATCGCCGCGCGTTCTGTCCCGGTTTTGTCAGTGGCTTTACTCTCCCGTTGACCTCCTTGATTATTCCTCCTCATTCCTTATTCAGAGTATATTTCATTCGCTTCTTCCTTTCCCGCGATGCAGCCCCGTATACATATTATTCCGTATTCTGACTTAAAACCGCGCTCCCGAGCATTTTTTTTCTTCTTTTAGGGGGAGCTCGGAAGGAAAGAGGTTAGCGTTGCGCTTCCCCGAAAAAATCTCGATGATTTGTGCGTCTTATCTGCATTTTAATTACCGCGAATAATTTCCGGAACGGCCCCGGCCGTCCCTTTTTCGCGCACGAGCGGCGCTCTCTCTTTTTTTCTCTCTCTCTCTCTCCTTCCAAGTTCCCGGCGCGACGACGGGGGCGCGCGGCTCGCGTGATGAACGACAGTCGAATTAGAAAGAAGGGTTGGCTTTCCTGCCTGTGGGCTTTTTTCCTTTTCCGAAAGCAATAAAGGGCTTTGAAGTCGGTCTCTCTCTGAAATTTCGGGCTTTTTGAAAGGGAGGGACACGAAACAAAAGATTTTCTTTTTCCCCCGAGCTGGAGTTTATTTTTTGAAATAAAAGCTGCGGCTTTTTAGAGATTTTCCGTGTTCCGCCCGGTAAAATGTTAACTATCGAACGAAGGACGTTCTTTGCAAAAGCTCGATTGAGTCTCTCGCTTCATGGATTTAATGAAGTGGTACCTGCCATTAAACACTCTCTCCTTCCACTTTCGGCGTATGACACGGAATGAGAGAGTCGAGGTAAGCATTAGATGCTCTAACTCACTTAGCGAAGTATCTATATGTATATTATGGGACAAATAGAACGAACGAAAACTTGTCCTGGTGCGCAATAACTTTGGTACGCCACTCAGCTGTTGCGAACAAAACTCTTGTTCTCTTTTGTTGGGCAAAAATTAGCGCCTCGAGCGCGTTGCAACTTATCTGTTCATCTTCTCGGTATTAATAGTCTTTTTTCTTTTTAGGTAAGGTTCACTGTTTCGCATTCGCTCGTTATTACACTTCGAAAATATATTGGGTGAGTAAAATTAGTGTTACAATTGATCATTTTAGCACTGATAAAAAAGGTAAGTGATTTTTTAAACTAATTCTTTTACAAATTTAACAACTCTTGTGCTTCAAAGCTTAGAAGCTTTTTATTTACTAAGCCCTCGTCGGTGATCCTTAAAATTTTCATTTCGATATACTTTTAACAAAAAAACGACCCCCCTTTCCAATATCCGAAAACAAAGGGAGAAGACCATCAGACAAATACCTGAACTGCCCGAAGTTAAAAGAACAAAGGGCCATTCCTGCCTTTGGAGACTGACGCGTCGTCGACGGGGCCATCTCGAGGAGGGTAGGTGAGACCGGAAATAATGAAAGAGTGTTTATCCAGAATTAGGTTCCGGCGACGCACCGCCACAGTTATTCACCCCTTCGAGCCTCCCTTCCCCACCCTCTCCCTCTCGGTCTCGCAGTGCGACGCGCTCCATCCGCGCGCTCGCATACCCCCATAGTCCATCGCTCGCTCATTCAGACAAATTAGCCTGGCGGCGAACCCTTTGTAGTTCGCGATTCAAAGGAGAGAGAGAGAGGCTGGCGCATTTTACTTTCCCGGCAGCTCGGCGCAATTCGTGTTGGCAGAGCTCTTCAACACTTCATTTGGACAGAGCTCGCTGGGCTATACGTTCTCCCTCTCTCCCTCTCTCTCTCTCTTTCTATTTTCTTCTCTTTCTCTCTTCGGGAAAGAGTATAAAAGAGCCTATATTCTCGGGCCCGTGCTTTTCCTTGGCCTCCCGCCTTTTTAGCTTTGTGTTCCGCTGGTTCGCCGCTCTTTTTTTTTTCACCTCCCGTGAATGCACGGCCTACGCGATGCGTGCATTTACTGCAAATGTGGGCGTACGCGCGAACGTGAATGTGTGAGGTGGTACGAATGAATGACTAAATATTAGGATTCTCAGGTTTTTTTTTTATTTGCTCCTCAACGGGACGTTCAAATGATGTTCTGGAATATTGTTCTCAAAGAAATCCAGAAAATCATGCATTTTCGTACAAAAAATGTTTTATTTTTGACAACTTTGAACGAATCCATTATCCAAAAATCACATAGTCGCGTGACAAAGTGATTTTTATCTGCAAATGCATAAAAAACGGATGAAACCACCAGGTTTATTTTTTCGCAAGAGAAATCAGTCGCTCGCTCTTCCGAAAATCTTTATCTAAAGCAGCGCCATTATCAGTCTTAAGAAAATTAATTCACTCGGTGCGTCACTTGCTTGCCAACTCCTCGAGAGCTCCCCCTGCACCCGCGGCTTCGAACTGCTAGAGTTTATTGGCCAGCTCCATCGCGTCGCCATCTTCGTCGTCGGCGCCGAGAGAGAGAGAGAGAGAGAGAGAGCAGGAGCAATTACCGCGACTCGAGAACCGCAAGCTCTCCTGAGCGAACTGTAATGCCTCCCCCTCCTCCCTCCAAGGGACAATGAACGAGAGCGAGCTTTTTCAAGGACTCGCGCGGCACAGCGGGCCACTTATGAAAACACAATACAATTATGAATAAGGATAAAGCGGAAAAAGCGCTTGCGACTCTCTCAATTAGCTCTTTGGGGAGAAAATCCTGAATTGCCGACTGCTGCCGACGCCCCCCTCCCACTCGAATGCTCCGCGAGCTTTGTTAAACGGTTTGTTTTATGCGGCCCGCGGCTCCGGGCCGGACTGAAAACTTTGACATTGACGCTGGGCAAAAAGAATTGCTCTCGTAACTAAATGTCTTTTATTTGAGGGAGAATGGAGTTTTGTGAGCGGCCCGCTTTTTGAAGGGGAACGGGAACTTTTGCTTCTTGCGAGTTTTCTTCTTTTCTAATGTCGCGTCCGAGGTAGAGCATTTTTTGGAATAGAATCTTTGTAATACTGGAAGTATATTCGCCTTTCTTGAAAGGAATGAGAATTTAAAGGAATTCTTTAATAAATTTAAAGTAAAAAACAAAACTAAAAAGAGTACTTGAATATATATTTAAGACTTCATTATACTTACTTAATTGTAGATTTTCATCGACTTCTTAATTAATGTTTCTTTTTAACTGAATCAAGTAATCGCATTGTTTAATTTACCTGTATTTTGTAATATGTAATCAAATCAAAACATGTTCTCCTCAACTCTTTCTTTTAAACCTGGGCTGACATGAAGAGTCCGCTAAAGGATACTCCCAGGTCTCGAGCAGATCGACGGGATTGTAGCAGAGACGCCGAGAGGACAAAATAAACGCGAGCCTCGCCATTATTTACACAGACCTGTTTGCTCCAGCCACACTCTCTCTCTCTCTCTCTCCCATCACGTCTCTCCCGACGCAGCCGGCCTTTGAATTTCATTTCCGCTAAATCCGAAATGCGCTGCACTTGATTTTAGCAATTAGAGCCCGGAGCTCGCCGGAAGACGTGTTTGCTTCTTTTTGCCAAACTCCGCGCGCAGATCGGAGGAACGTGTGTTACTTACTTGCCAGCCAGCGGCAATTGGCTTAATGACTCCGGCAGTCGTTGTTGCCTTCGGGCGCAATGCATTCGTGCTATTGATTAGTGGTTACAGCCAGTTTTAATCGGTAGTTACAGCGGTGCACCTGTTGCGCTAATACTTCGCCCTCCTCGAGCGATTGGATTGTTTATAGGGAGGCATTCTTCGCTGCGCGCCGATTAATAATGATAAGTCCTTCGCGAGGACTCGTATTAATAAATCTCTTGGCTTTTTCTTAAAAATTGTAAGTTAAGCTGACGAGGCGCCTGGGATACGTTTTGCGAGTAACGTTGCAGAAATATCGAGAGATATTCTGGGCGAAAGAATGACGACCGATCCATTAATTTCAGAAATTAAAAGAAAATTAATTGCTGGCGTTGTAACTTGAGTCTGGGTGATGGACGATGGAGAAACAAATTCTTCAGGAATAAAATTGCACTACAGACGAACGCGAGAAAAAATGGAATATTACTAGTCTATGAAAATAATAATTATTAGAATCTTTACCAAAAAGGACTAAAATATTTCTAACAATTTATTTTTCACTCCCAAAAATAAACTAAAGACAGCAAACTCCCCTAAAAATGTATGTACAAATTTAGCTGATTATTTATTATTTTTAAACTGTTTTTTAATGTTCCTAATCATCAGTTTTTAAACCATAAACACTCGAGGTTACAAAGAATAATAGATTATTCATTCTTTTTAAATTGTTTTGTAATTTCCGTAATCATCAGTTTTTAAGCCACAAAGACTCGAGGTTAACAACAATCACTAAGCCCTCTCAACAGACGAGTCAACAGCAGCGTCAACCCAATCGGCGCAATTGACGCTTGTCGCGGCGTCGACAGAGCGACGTCTTGAAGTGGCTTTCAGCCGGGCGAGAATTACTACCGGGGTGAGAGAGGGAGAGAGAGAGAGAGGCGCACTTGCCCGCATAATATATAGGTCCTCCTCCTCTCATCCAATCGAGTCCATCTAATCTCGACTTGGGGGAATCGGCGCCCGATGTAAATTGAGAGGCTTCCGCCGAGAATAAGATCCAGGCGCCCGGGAAAATTAGGATCGATTCGAGCCCCGCCGAATCGAAAGCTCCTGCACATCCATCTTTCCGAAAGCTCTCCGCAGACTGAGGGCGATTGATTTCTGCCTCGAGTTTATCCTTTTTTTACTCCTTTAACCCAGTCAGCTCCGGCTCCGATTGAAATTATTTTGATGCAGCTTAGAAATCGAAGCAACGGAATTGATTTGAAATTAAGTGAAGTTGAGAATTTTTTTTTGTAAAATTCTAAAACAAAAGAAGTTGCAAGGAATTAATTGCTTTGAAAGATAGATCTATAGAATGAGCGCTTCTAATAATCTCAAAACTAAATTTTGCTCTCAATTCGGACGAAAAATCGCAATTAAAATTTTATTAATCATTCCATTAAAAGGGGGTTGGCCCAGCAGCTAAAAGAACTCCTTTGAAATCCGTAAATCAAGAAAATTCCCCGATCGGGTATTTTTCGTGGCTCTTTTATAGCGCCGCCGGCAAACGAAGGTAGGATAGAAATTAAGGGTTGCCCCGCCTTCCCCCCGGAAAAAAGCTCAGAGGCACGCCGCGCGGCAGTAGCGGCAGCAGCAGGAGCGTCGAGGCGCCGCGCCAGCCGAGCAAAAAGAATCGGAATGCAATTGGCGTGAGCTTAGAGGAGAGGAAAGAGAAAGGTAAAAAGGAAGACTCCCTCCGGCTAAACAGCGCGGCTCGTGCGAGAGAGAAAGAGAAAGAGAGAGAGAGAAAAAAAAAGAGGAGGCGCCACTGCTCGAAAGCCAGAGATAGTCGGCAGAAGTAATGGCCGCGGGATAAGCGACAAATTGAGGGTCGAGGGTGGGGGGGG
>UCOL01005196.1:0-12333 GCA_900474335.1 Ormyrus nitidulus | reverse complement strand
CTCTCTCTCTCTCTCTCTCTCTCTCTCTCTCTCTCTCTCTCTCTCTCTCTTTGTTAGTCGGGGCTCTCGCTATTTTTGAATATGGAAATGAATAAGGACGGAGGGGTGAAAACGAGAGTGTGCAGAACACGCAAAAATAGCCTTTTATCCTGGCGGCGCGGAGAATTTTTTTTTTTTTCACGCGGCGACGCGTACATTATATATATATATACGCACAGAGGCCGGCCTTGTGCGCGCGCACGGATTTTCGGGAGGAAAAAAATTCGGCCTGGCGCTGCTCGGGCGGGAGCGGATTCACGGTGTATTGATAGAAATATTTAGTCCAGCGGGAGGACGTGAAGGAATGATTGCTTTTTGAATATAGTGATTAGGCCGCTTTGGGGTAATTATGCCGCGATAACACATTACCGCGCGCGGCGAATGGATTTTCTGAAAGCAATCTCCATTAACGAGTTACAAGTATTTTCATTTCAATAGCGGCGCAAAGTAATCATTGTTTTTAACTTATCATTAGGACGTAATTTCGCCAGTTTATGTCTTGTATGCCTCTAGGTGATTTCGAGCGATTACTGCGTGCAAGTATATTGTAATAATAAAGAATAATTTGAATTTCTCCTAAAAAACAGTTTTCTGAGCAATTTTTTTATTATTTATGTACTGGATATCAAGTTTGATTGAATTTTTTATGAATTAAAAATATTTTTCTATTGATTGCACGTCAACATTACAAGTAAAAGATAATTTTGATGCAGTTTTTTGCGTTCATGAAAATTACAAGCAACGGTTCTCGATTTTTTAAATTGAAAATATTGAAATTGCTGAATTTCGCTCAGATAAAATAAATTTGCAGAAGCAAAGGAGCATCTCTCACTTCTCGACGTTTTCTTCCGTCGCGATTCCAGTCAAAATTGACAACTCTACCGTCGAACCAGAAAAGAAACAAAGACAGCCACGCCAATAGTATCAACGGATCTATTCGCTTTCATCGCCTCCCGCGCAAAACTCTCCGGATTACAAGCATATCGCGCGAATCGACGCTGCCCTCCTCCCGAGAACTCGAGCTCCTCGCGCCAGCAAAAAAGGCCCGCCGATGCAGAAGCAACGAGACCTTCACCTTCCTCCTCCCGTGCGGGCGTGTTCTTCGCAGCTGCCGCGCGCGCGCGTCTAAGCCGCGTCTAAAAATAATGAGAGAGAGAGAGCCGCCCCTTTCCCCCGCAGGTGCCGCGCGCGACTCGGTAACCCAAGACGTCGCGATGGAGAATATCGATCGATCGACTCCTCGCCGAGACGGCGACGACGGCCGCTCGCGAGGATGCCTCGCGCTCGCTTCGTCGCTGCACTGTTTTTATTTTCTTCGAGAAAGAGCTTATTCGGCGGCCGCGCGGAGGGGCGATATTGGGACTGAGAGCCGCTCGTATATAGGAGCGACGAGTCGCACGGACGGAGAGGATGATAATTTGTGTTGGAGGAGACGGAGACTGGCTGCTTTATTGACGATGGTATTTAGTGCGCCCGATTTGATAAGGAGCTGCTGATTTATTTTCGTCTCGTGATTTCGGTTACTTCGGAGTTTTATTTTCGTACTCGATGACGCAGTTTATTTGTAAATAACAGTTGGGATTCGAGGGCAAATATTAATTTAAACGATGCGATGGAAAATTGACAATCTCGTTCGGGGTAATTAAACGGAGACAGTTTAAAATAACATCTTTTTCTGAAATTTTCTTAATTTTAATGCAAAATCTGCATTTGAATATCAAATATAAATATTTTATTTACTTGAATATGGAGAGAAAAGAAAAATAATCTTTTCAAAATTCACTTAAAATTGGCCAGCAGCATAAGATTCCGCCTCCTGAGAAGCATTCCACAAGTACATCCATTAACTTAGAACGACAAGCGATAAACTTTTCTAACTCGGCCCACAGCCGAAGCGCGCGCCTAACTCCCAAAATGTAAATTCGCCCCGGGACTCATCCTCTCGCTCGCAGTTCGTATTTTTTCCGTGAGCCAACACCTCCTCCTCGTCCGTTTCCCTCCTTCTGGCGTCGTCGCGCGCACACACGTGACTCACCTCCCTTAACGCAATTACTGTCGCGGCGGCACGGCGATCGTCGGCTCGGCGCATTTGTCACTGCTCGCGAAAGCGAGTAGTTCCCGCTGCGTCATATTATTCGCTGCTGCCTTCTTCTGCTGTTTTTTGGGGCGGAGACGCTGTTTGTAAGAAAGTGTCGGCAATTGAACCGGACGATCGGGCGGGTGTTTGATGAGGAGGCACTTGAATTCGGAAGAGATTTTGGAAAGTTGATTTTGTTCGTTGAAAATTTAATGATACTGTACTCGATAATTACTCAGGTTGTTCTTTTAAACAATTATTATAGTTTATTAAGAAAAAATTCGTTTCAATAAAATTCATTTATTCAAATTTAATCTGCAATATTAACTTTTTCAATAAAGGTACATTTAGTTAACCAATATTAGCAAAGTTCTCGCGAATATTACGGTAACCGCAAGGACTATTAGTGCTAGTTAAATTGCATTGTTAAATTATTATTACGCTTCGCGGCTAAAGTAAGACAGTCTGCTCTAAGATTATCTTGAATTTTGCATTCGCTGAATGTCAAATGAGATCTACTCAAGTGCATTCGCAATTAATGCACGCCAGATGAGTCTAGGTTATTATACAAAATTATGCTTTCGAAAATTAATTAAAATACATTTTCTTCGTTCTTAACTGAAATCCGAAAATTCACTGATTAAAGAGATCCATCGGGCCATCGCGAAAGCGAGCTAAACCGACGCGACTTTAACTTCCGGATTAATCAATAGTCGCATCCCGAATTTCGATCGAACCTTTCATCTCCAGAATATGATAGCAGCTTGAAAACTAATTTAATGAACTGCACACACCGTTATCTGATTACCATAATTGACAGCGAATATACAGGCGAGTTTCGAAATTCAGCCGGGGTAATTCGAGAGCGATCGATTTCCCATCAAGCCTCCTCGCCGCGCGCCGCGCCGTTCGCCGCGAGGCTATAACAAAACTTTTCCGTAAAACGGCCGAGTGAAAAAAAGAAAAAAAAAATGAGGGAGAAAGCAAGTGTGTGCGGCCACTTCTTGGAAGTAGATTCTGTACACGCGAACGATAATTCACCGCGCGTATTGAGCTCTTGTCCTTGCGCACAAAGTCTCGGGCTGTACAGTCTGGCTCAGAAGCCGTTTTAGACGGAAGGGTATTATCGATCAAGGCACGGAATTGAATGCGATTGTTACTTCGAATTAGATATTTTATATAGTGATATTTTGAGCAATAATTCCACAAAGTATTGAATGAAGAAGAGTTTTTGCAGAACATAAATTGATAGATTTGACGGCGATACCGCAATAAAATTTTCATTTAACCAATAATCTTCCTTCCACTATATCTTTACCGAAACTTAACGTTTAAAAAGCTGTTTTCCCATTGGATATCACGCAAAAATATCTACCGCATTTCCCAGACATACGTCCTTAACAATAAGACGAAAAGTTAATACGAAAACGGACGTTTTCCCCAACGCGACTCGTCATTCCCTCGAGTCATTTCGCGGCCGGAGTATCTCAGGCTCGTGGCTCTCTCCCACCGTCGTCCAACCCCCACACTCGCCTGCAGCCGTGTGCTGCTGGTGGTCTGTGTGCGTGCACGCGTCCTCGTCCTTCGCGGCGGCGGCGGAAAACGTCCGGCTCGTCGGCTGTCGTCGACCGATATCTCCCCCAGCGAGAGAGAGAGAGAGAGGTGAATATATTCCCCTTTGCGACTCTACCCCTCGGCAGCCAGCCGAGCGAATTAGACGACGGGCAAAAAGTCTGCGCGACAAAGAGAGAGAAAGAGACGCCGCCGAGGCCGGACGCCCCTTAGACATTCATTGGGTTTTACTTGAGCGAGAATTTTGCGTTCGATTTGCGACAGGTAACGAGCGGCGGGGAGACGTTTAAGCGAGCTTTAAACGAGCTTTCGGCGATTCGAGAATGTGGATGAGATTTTCCGGCGCTCGAGATGTAAGGGAATATTATTTGGGTATTGAGCTCTCGATTTATTTGATGCGTTACGTTAACTAAAGTGAAAATTATCGTCAGGAACTATTATTCATAGTATCAAATATATTGAAAGGTTGTAAAAAGGAATTTGAGAGTTAAAATTACATTTTTTGCGTTTTAATAATTGAAATTTTCTTCCGGCAATGCTTTTATTAAAAACAACTCGTAAAATATTGTGTTAATACAATGTAAAAAGTTTTTTCATATTATATCATGAAAGTTTTTAAACTTAAATTTTATGCATATTTTTATAGGAAGGTGTACGAAACAAATGCACTAAAAAAGTTATTAAAATTCAAAAATCTTTTTGCCCTTTAATTAAAGCTTTTTTGGCAAACGAGTGAATTATATTTTCATTTACGGAATTGAAATATTGAAATTGTTTGAGCGCCTCTGCTAAACATTAAACACAACTTGATCCCCTTTGCGAACATCCACCAGAACCCATCTCCAACTCCCACTCCTCGTCCCCGTCATCTCTAAAAATCGCATTAGCCGGCAGAAAAAAAGGCCCACAGCCGAATTCGTGGAAATCGGCGAGTCGCCTCGCAGACACAGGAGAGATAATGAGAGCGGAGCTTGGCGGGTGGCTTAGAATATTGCGGGGGTGCAAGTAGTCGACGGGGAGAGAGAAAGAGAGCGAGCGAGCCCATGAATCATCCGACGCGGAATCAATACGAAACCTGCACAACCCTCCTCGACTCCGCCGCCGCCTCTCGAGTCTCTCCCTCTCTCTCTCTCTCTCTGGTTTTCCCTTCTCCTCCGGCCTCCCCCGCCTACACACACTCACACACCAATATATATATATATATATATATACTCGATTCGGCGAGGAGAAAGCGCGCGCGCCCAACTTCGGAGACGCTCCTTTTTCCCCTCTTTCTCGGGATGCGACGCTGCTAGCTTTTTTTTCGCCTGCACGCGCCGAGTGGCCTCCGGCTATGCGATTCGTTTCCGCGCAATTTTTGCGCAACGGTAGCAAAGAGAGAGAGTGCTTTTCTGCGTGAGTCTGATGGGGCTGCTGATAATGCGATTTCGTGCGAGCTTTTTGAACTGCATTGTGCGGGGAGGGACTGAAACGTATAGCTGCGGCGAGGGTTGCCTTCGTCGTGCTGGAAAGGAGTTTCTTCAAATTTGCTGCTCGGCCGCTGGAAATGGTTGATTTTATGTAGAAACAGAAAAGTCGTCGGTGCTTATTGTTGACTTTCATTGTGTATAATATTTAATTATTAGTCAGTTTGAATGATCGTAAATTAAACGCAAAGTTTTCATGTATCATCAATAAAGCATAAATTCATGTAAATTTACGTTCATGATCAATATATTTATAAAACAATAAAAGGCAAAGTTTTTATTTATCTTTAATTACTGGCGCAATGATATATTAGTGTAATGAACGCCATGAATCATATATTTATTAACAAATTTTACATTATTATTTTTAAAATTAATGCGAGATTTTAATTCAAATTCATTGTCATCGCTTGATAGATATTTGAAAGATTTACACAATTTTAAGAAATTTGGTGGCTTTGTTCAACTAAAAATTTCCCAGAATCAATTAAAATGCGGCGTTAAGAAAACAGTTAATTAATATTCTTGGAACTAAAAATTGTTTCAATTAAGCACAACATCGCATTACATCGAATTTAAAGCAATAAATACGATATTTTAACATCTTTCTACATTTCTCTACAGACTCGTACGAATTTTACTCTCTGCCCACAAAGCAGATTAGTTAAACTGCAAAAAGATAAAATAAAAATATGTATTTTTAACTCTTTTAGTTTTGTAAAAACTTAGCTATAATTTTCAAATGAATATCATTCCAGCTACAAGCCCCTTCTAATCGAACAATACAATTTCAATTACAAAGCCTCTTCGTAAAATTCCAAAACTTTCATTCAACGCGTCCACCCCGAATTCCCAGCTAATCGAAAACTGTCGCCTATTAAAAGCCACAAGCATCTGTCCTCCCAGAAAGTCACCGCTCGTCCCAGGCGACTTTCCCATACACCGCGTCAGTCAGTCAGTCAGTCAATATCCAGCCGTCTGCATCGCGTTTTCCAGCGGCAGCAGCAGCAGCAGCCCTTCGGCCGCGCCCCGCGCCACCACGATACATCACTCGGCGCGCGGCACTGATTTCCCAGCCGAGTAATCCCGTTGACAGCTGCGAGGCCCCGAGTAAAATTCCGAAACTCCATGTCGATCCGCGGCCGCGCGAACTTTATCCGCCGCCGCTTCGTTTCCTCCGCAGGCCCCGAGGCAAGGCGCGGGGGAGAGAGGGCGCATGCGCGAGCGACTAACACACTGCTCCATTTGCATCTCCGCGCCGCGGAGGTAAGAGCGCGATGCGTGAGGGATAGATTTCAGGGGAGGCTCTTGGAGGTTTTAGCTTGTTGGGGCGAGCGATGCCTGAGTTTTTGGGTGAAGAAATTTGGAGGAGGTGTTATTGGTAAAGGTGGAGAGATTTTTTTTTTTTTAAACATTACAAAAAAATGATGGCGTGACTTTGGGCATACAGTAAAATATAAACAAAAAATCAGTTTTGATGAACAAAATATAAATTTTTAAGTGTTCTTTATGAGGTAGTACAACGATATTACTTATACCATCATGCATCGAAGCAAATAATTTCTAGAATTTGATTGTTTTTTTTTTCATTTCTCGCGTCATTAACCACTTCTTTCTGCTTCTCTCATTCTAAATCATCTACAGCAGAAATGACATCACGAGTAAAAAGTATAGAAAGCCGTGGGAAGAAGAATCATTATTTTCGCTACGCTTGTAGCAATATTTACTTCAAGATTTCCGAACTTATTGTAAAGGTTGCGAATGCAATATGGAATCAAAAATATATGACATAAGAAGGTATAACCAAAGAAAACAACACGAAAGAAATACGACGTGTTTCAACGTAGAAAACATTGAATAAGATAAAAAGAATGTAGTGTCGGAAGTTGATGTCGCTCAAAATAAAAGTACTCCCGTTAAAGTAATCTTCCTGTCACTTTTCAAGAAGTTCAAGAGACGTTAATTTATTTTGTTTTAAATTGTGGAAAAGACAATATTAATATATTAACTTTAGATTTCGGTAACATTACTCATAGTTACAAAGTAGAATGGCATTTGCTTACAGAATTTTTATAAAGAATATCATCACGAGAAGACATAGAATAGCGGTTTCTTTTGATTCAATTATTTTGCAGACTTGTAGCATACTGGGAGAGTAAGTGAGAGCGAGAACGTGAGTGTACAGCTTGTACCACTTGAGTGCATCGCGTGCTATAAAAACATTACCACCTATTTATGAGGAGATTTGAAACTCGCTTAGAAATAATCCGCTTTAAAAACTTGAGAACCGATTTCATTGCGACGGATTTCCGACTTCAATTGGGCGGAAAGGATTTGTATTCCAGTTGAACTGCTAACATTTCTTTTTTCGAAACAGAATGCAAGGGTAGTAAATTGAAAAAGGATTTTATTTTTTTCCTTTTTTTTATAATACAAAATACTACCTTCTCTTTCCTACTTCAAAGTAAAATAAATAATTAACCGCGTCTACGGCGATTCAGAGAAATCTCCCTCTAACCCGAGTCACCAGCATTATTCTGAAGTACGTACCGTCGCGCTGAATCGGCTCTGGAAAGCGGAAGATCGCCGCTGCAAGCTCGGCTTTACAAATGGGGTCGCGCGGCACTGAATGCACATCGAGGGCGAAGAGCGCTCGCGGAAAAAAGCGCGGCTGCTGCTGCTTCTTCCCTTTCAGAGCTCGACGAACCTGCACCCGGCGTCAGTTGCGCTGGAAAATCAACGTACAGTCGCAAGACAAAACCGGGGCGGTACAGCTGCGGGCAGTGTATAGTTCCCTCTTTTTTTTCTTTTTCTGCTCCCGAAGGCACAGTTTCCAGGAGTTTGCGCAAGACCGAAAACGAGGCTCCACCGGCGGGCCGATGCCATGCTGATTTAGCACTTTGAGGAACTTCCTTCGGCTTTGAGCGTCTGAGTCAGCCGGTGGCGACGTTGCCACCGCGGGCGATTGAGGGATGCTTGGGATTTGCGGCTGGACTGATGTTTGCTGATTAATTTTTCGGAATGAAGCGTTTTTTGGGCAGCTTTGGCGTTTCGTGGCGTTTGAAGTATCAAAACTATTCAATAATTCTGTATATAGGAGTTTTAGTGAATGTGTGAAAAAGTATTAAGTAAACAGCTTCGTTCGATAACTAAAACGCATATAAAGCATTTAAAAAGTACAAAAATAAATAATGAAACAAGTTGTACTACTTTTCTTATCTTAATGCGCAATTTTACGATAATTTTTAAAAAAATACTGCATTTCAAAAGGTTATATTCATTAATATTATATTTTAAGATATGACCTAAAAATTATTAATCTAAATATTTACTTTAGCTGTTCTAAATACAGTTTTCCACATTGTAAAAGAATAATGCAAGCAAAAAAATAGTTTTTAAGAAATGAATGACAAAAACTACGCAACTTTACAAAAACACGTTCTCTTTACAATCAGAAACAACAATGCAGAAAGGAACCTACGTAAAAACCCCATCCAGACTCATTCCATCTCCCATCCAACCGCCCCAAAATTATACTTTCAAACACAACCGCCGCATCCAGGCTCCCGTCCATCTGCACAACAATCCCTAGCGAAAGTCGTCCTCATCACATAGCAGCCACTGACTCGAACGTGCTCCCGGTTTCTCCACCCCCCCCCATCCCCCTCTAAGAGAAGAAGCCCGCATCGGGCAAATAAAAGGGAAAAATCCAATAATAGGGGGCGGATATTTCAAGGACGGCCTGCGGAGCCGCGTCAGCCTCGGAGGAATGCATATATATATCGAGCCGGCGGGTGTCGCTTTTCACGCGCAGGAACGGAATGTCGCTCTCGAAGAAGCGCAATGACTCGATCTTCTCGGCTTTCCGAGGCTTTGTTTATCCTCCGTCGTGATCATCGGCGAAACTCGCGGTGCGTATGAGGCTTTATCGCGGATTCCTTCGGTACGAGGAGACTTTTTTTTTTTTTTTATGAGGTGCTGCCACTGGTTTTTAGATATAACTATTGTTGACTTGGATTTTGATAAATTAATGGTATCATATCAGGTATTGATATCAGGGTAACAAGATACGGTTTGTTTTGATTCTATCGAATAAGGAAGCCAATGAAATGGATATTTTGATTAGGCTTATAATTATTTCTGATAATATTTCTCGTATATGATGTAGAAATTATTTTTGTATAAAAAAAAGATTGATATTGCTATTCAAGTATAATAAAGAAAAGCATTAAAAAACCTTTTACTTTTATTGACTTTTATGAAACGCTGTAAAAAAAGGGCTTTGAGCGATGGATTTCAATATTCTAAAAAGAGCTTTTTCCATCTGAGTATTCCTGTCAATCTCACGCTTTCAAAATCTAATTCGCTGTGCATTCGCACAAAAAACATCAGATACTTTCCACTACATTTTTCTCTATCTATCCAAAGGCACTTTCTTGGGAATCAAAAAAGTGCAATTTACAGAGATAAAAAATCAGCACCGCCATAACGTCATTTCAGCTTTCCCTTTGATCTTCCCCACCTCCGTATTAGCAGGAAAGATGAAATCGTCAAAGGAGCTAAACGATGTCACCCAGCGGCAAGCGACGCCATAACTTGGAGATAAAGAAGAAAGCCAGCGAAAGACCCGTCCGAGTCCTTGACTCCGCGACCTTTTGTAAACGCCGGTCGTTTATTGCACTCGGCTGCTCGTCTCTAAGCCGGCTGGCGTTTATTGCTTTTGGAACTCGGGGAAGTGCACTTGATAATGCGATGAGTGTCCCAGGCGAGGACTGGAACTTCCGACCCGCCGAAGAAAGTCCGCCACGAGGTGAGGCCGCCGACGGCGAGCTTTTCAACTTTCGAGAATCATCCGGGATGCGCCGCCAAAGATTAATTGAATAAAACGATAAGTGATTTTTTCGATAGCTTCGAAGTTTGTTATTTCAGCGGTGAGCTGAGTTTGTTAAGTAACTTTGAGAGAGAAATAAGCACCTTCGATGCTAATTGACGATAGAAGCTTCCTGATTTGGATATTAAGAAATTAAATTAATTAAGAAACTCAATTAATTTTTTTTCCATACTTAATGTTATTCAAAACTCATTCTGATGACTGATATTTAAACAAGTACTTTAAATATTCAGTAGCTGCTACAATAAAATCTTTTCTTTGTATTTTCTATCTGAAAAAGTGAAATCTTGAATAAAATTTAAAAGTTTAAAAGACAATAGTTCAGAACTGAATGTATATTATGAAAAGATAATGAAGTCTGCAGACATTATAGGAGTTGAGGTCCTTCGTCTACCTCATCTGCTCTTGTCTAGTTTGGGCAGTTATGGAAGTAAGATAAGTGAACTATAGAAAGTCCTATTCATTCAATCTGAAAAGCAGCGAGAAACTTGAGATTTTTTTTTCAGATTTTCAGATATTATGTGGAAAAGAAGATAAAACGCATTCAAAAGTTGGCGAAGACATTAATTGCATAAGAACTTCGAGTAACAATGGTCTAATTAAAAAGCTATTTTAAAATGTCTAAACATATTTGAAAAAATCTTTAATTAAATCCTTGCGAGAAAAATTAGATAAAAACCCAATCTTCCTATTTCCATTACATAAATCTTCTCAGCTCCGTTATAACTTTCCAAACTGTGCGAACCCCAAGTTTCACTCAAGCAAGCACGGCTCCGAAAAAATTCGTCATCCTCCGCAATTTCAGCGCGGAAACGTCGCGTCGCATCGTTCGCCAGATCCCCATTTGCCCCGCATCCTCAAAAGCCGCGCGCTCCCGAATCTCAAAGCTCTAAAAGGCTCTCTCCGCCATCAGCCGCGGTTTCACCCACGCGCGCTATATACTTTTCGCGTTTGATGTCCGAAGTCATTTATTCCGCTCGTGAGCCCCATTATCGGGAGGGGGAGAGAGAGAGAGGCGCCTTTGTCTTTCCTCCGTTGAACGCCGAAAGACGAAGACTCGGCGCCTCGGCAATTAACTCGCGAAAAGAGAGTGATAGAGAACGCTTTTTTTGTTTTAATTATTATTAAAGGGATTTTAATGCGAGAGCCGGCCGCGCGGACTTTTACGAGAGAGCGGACCGAGCAATTAGACGGAGTGTGTAACGCCGTTACGCCGCTTGGCGCTGCGGCCTCTTCTTCCGTTTTTTCAAAAAAAAAAAAGATCGCAACGAGTAAACGCACGGAGTTTGATTAAAATTGGTAATCGTAATTTTTAGCTGGATGTTTTTTCTGTGATTAAATTAAATTTTACGGGATAACGCTAGCCTTTGATTAGCGCGTGTAATTAATTTACTTAAGCTATTAAAGGCCGTGTAAGATTGTTTTTGCATGAGAGTGTATGTCGTTAATTACTGAAAGCAATCATGTTGAAAATTGAATTACATTAATTAATAAAAGCGGAAATATAATTGCGTTTAATGTGTATTTACAGTTTGGACTAAGCCGTATTTACTTATGCGAATTAAAATATTCATGCTTGAAGGTAAACAAATTTTCATCAGCCCGGAGCTGGGGAAATTAAGTAAGTACACTTGAAAGTAGAAATTAAATCATTAAATTAAGTCATAAGTTTTGAAGATCCGTCAATATTTTTATACCAAAAAATTATCTTCAGAGGGCAGAGAAAGGGAATATTTAAATAATATAATAAAGGGATCTGGAGCTAAAGTCAATAAAACCGCATACACCAGGATAATTCGTAATAAAAGTTCTTGAGCGAGAATGTACTGTATAAATGAATAAGTCCAACAACTGGTACAACTCTTAAAAGTCAAATACTGTATGTTCGTATAACTTAATGAAGATGGAATATCTCTTCATGGTAAAATTGTATGTAGCAAAGAACTACACATCTATTTTCCTAGTTGTAAGCAATCTGGTTAGACTAATATCTAAAATTACAAAACCGGCTAAGGCGGAGAACGGGGTGCGAGTTCCTTAAGGAGGTTTATTCGATTTTGAGTTTATTTGGGAAGTCTTTGAAATTTTTATCACATGTAAGTGACATAATTGTCTACTTAATATTCTCAGTAAAAAGAGCCTAGCTTCACCGTTCTCGAGATATTAATCGGCAAAGTTGAATATTTTAACACGGCGCCTTATGGGACGAGCACGCGCGACATAACGTTTCAGACTATAACTTTGAAGATACAATTGGCATTTTTTTGAAAAACTGATCTGTTATTGAT
>UCOL01005195.1:0-12330 GCA_900474335.1 Ormyrus nitidulus | reverse complement strand
ATACGAGTTATACATATTCAAATGACAAGTAGCTCTTTTAAACTCTTAGATTGTCGGTAATGTAAATATTGAAATAAAATGGAAACATTGTAGTCGTATTAGATAATTTCATCAGAATTTTTATACAAGTACGTCTTTAACATTTATATTCATTTTTTAGATTTTCAGTTTTATATTGCTGATTGATCGGATTTTTTTTTACGCTAAATAGGCTTCGCGCGTATTTTTTTCTTTCTGAGCTACGAACATGCTTTTTTTATATATATTAAGTTTTAATTAGTTTAAATTTATTTATTTATTTATCCAGAATACACAAAAATACGCTACATATAGTTACATCTATTTTATGTACTCAAATTCAAAAAATCAATCTTATAAATTCAAATTTTGGCGCCTACTTTATGCAGACCAATCAACAAGGTAGTCAACAACCAATCAGAATAGCCTTATTGCGACGACATTTTCTACAGTATATTATACATATTCTACATAAATGACATTTTTGACACGTGTCACGTCGAAAATTCCTTCCTCGTGTCGTTTACCTACCACTGCCGGCCATCACAGCTCCGCTCTCGAGATTGCTCCCCCCAGCCAAGCAGCGGCTTGATGCGGAACTAAAGTCGTTGGCAGCACAGTATATATATCGTACTCATCCTCGGCATTTTTTCCGCAGTAGGATAGTAGACTCACGCAAGCGCTGTCCCGTCCGGGTGAGTAGACACGCACCACGAGCGCGCGTGTCTCTTTCGGACCCAGCCGAGCACAGCAGCGTTCGCCTCTACGGTGCGTCAAAATTCTCGGCTAGTTCTTGTTTATCGGAGATCAAGGCTAAAAACCATGACTCGTAAGTACTTTGTGAGTGCGCGTACAGAGGGTTTTCAAGGACGGGGATCTTGTTTTATTAGTGTCTGCTTGTTTGTTTTCTAATCGCGTAAATTAAAGGTCCATTGTTTCTTTAGGGTTTATCGAGTGCGCACTTCGAAAAAGTGCTCAGAGGCGAGGAAATGCCGTCCTCGTATCCTTGTCTCGATCACGCAGTACTCAGCTGCAGTTTGTTTACAAAGTTTTTCGCACCTGCAAATTCCTTGTTTACAACTGGCGCTCGGTCGTTTCCTCAGCAGCGACGGACGCCACGGTTACGTGGCGTTGAAATTCGACACCCGAGGGAGCGTGAAAGAGAGAACGATAGAGGAGGCATCTCTCTACGAGAAAGCAATATAAGTTCCAGAAAAATCTTTGACTATGCTGACTTTGCTAGACAAAGACAGAGAGAGAGAGAGAGAGAGAGAATATCCTATATGGTGCTGTTTTGATTGAGGAATGCAGGTTTTCATTGTTGCTGCTTCGATTATTTACTGAAAATGCAATTCCTTTGTTGATTGCTTCACTTGTAGAGTTTAGGTTTTTTTTTTTTTGTTTAGGTCAGAAGAGATTTTAAAGCACTCCTGTTGTTTGATGTTTAAAATTGTGTGAAATTTCAGGAGTATTCTTTCATAATGTAATGCGGAAGAGGAAGTAAAATTCAAAAGAATAAAAAGTTTGTACACAATCTCATACTACTGAATGTTCTGAAATTCATAAGGCAGTAGATTGTTATCATTACACAGTTATTTATAACTTCAAATATTAAATAATTATTAGGTATCTAATTAGGTATCAATTTGTATAAACTAAAATTAAAGTAGTATTTTTTTTTCATTTTTGAAGATTATTGCAGGGTATAGTTTGTTTATTTGTGATAAATTAGTTTTTAAATTTAATTATTAGTCATATAAATGCAAACAAGTCTGCTCTTTGTTTTTTTATTATTAGCATAATCATTTATTAAACAACTATGTTAATTATTAAAGACTAATTAATTAGGTTATTGACTCCACTGTGCCGCACATAATTGGCAGACTAACAATTTAACTTGATCCAACAATTCCTTTTGTTACCGGGAAAAAGTTGTTTATTAAACTTTTAAGTTTCATTATTTTTTTTAAGTTAAAAACTTAAAATTTTTAATTGTTTAACTCCAGGTGGAAATCAACGCGAGCTGGCTCGTGCCAAAAATATGAAGAAGGGGGCAAAATCTAAGGCTGCTGCAGAGCAGGAAAGCAATAAAGGTCTCACGCTTGAACAGAGAAAACAGAGGTAAAAATACAAACATCTATATTTAAATTTTAAAATATTTTCATTATTATATGAAAAGTACTGATTATGAAATAAGTAGATAACATTTTTTCAATAGAGCATTATGTATCTTCTGTGATATCGCTGCTATCTGAACTGAATCATATCTGACAAGGCATCACTTTTAAAAAACTAAGCAAGTAATAATTATTAAACTAATAAATCTCATTTTTAACATTTCTAAATCCAATCTCTATAAAATTATAATATACAGTGGAACTCAATTTAATTACGAATATAAAATATTGTGCATAGTACAGCAAAAAATTTTCAAAAACAAATATTCATACTATTAAGATATTTGCATTTGCTTGAAGGCTAGAGGCCATCTGAATAAATCAATTAACATATGTTTATCATCAATTTTTGATAGATGATACTGATTTGAATGTCGTTGATAAATTTCAAGTGAGGTTTAATAAAACAAATTAGCGTAAAAGTAAATTATAGTAAAAGTAATTAATGAAAAACTGATTAATAAAATTTAGTATCATATTCTTAAGCATTATTTAGCTGGATTGTAATTTAACTGTAATGTTCTTTTTATTTCAGAGATGCAGATAGAATGAGAGAAAAACAATTAAAAAAACAAGATGACGTGGGGAAAACAGCAGTGAAATAATTTTAAGAAGAATATGTAAATTTTATAACAAGAATCCTCAAATATCAATATTGATTGATATTCATGAATTTTCTTTCTGAGTAATTTTTGTCCAGCTTTGTAAAGTGAGAATGAAAAAATATAATGTACAGTTTGTGATTTAGTATAAATATAAATGATGGCCGCACAGATCATGACAAGTGCTGTAGGTCCATATAAATTAATCTAATAAATTATTGAGTTGCATGCTATAAATAAAATCATGTCAATCACTAGAATCAATGAAGTTCTTTAGAGTTAGGAGTTGTATTTAATAGTAGATGAATGATGTACTTTATTGATGAGTTTTGAACTTGTAAATGTGAATCTTTGATTTAATGAACTTGTAATTAATTTCAGTAATGTCTGTTGCGAGTGCGAAGTGTTGTAATTTAGTAATCAATTTTAACTCACAATAAATTTATCAATCGTTAAAATTTTAATAAAAAATACTATCTTTTATTTAGAACTTACAATTACACCTGAAAATAGATATACTTTATTTTTACTCTGTAAAAAGGACAAGGTAATGACTAAAATTAAGAGTTCTAATTATTTTTAAGATTTTTATTGCACTTTCCCAAAAAAGTACATTTTACTTTATAATTGAAAATTTTTCATTTTTGTGTCTATATTTCTTTAAAATAAAAAACAAAATACTACATTAAAAGAATGGCGTAAAGTATAACATTGTTAACAGATTGAAAAAGGAATGGAAGACTGGATCTTACAGTGCTAATATAGGAAAGAAAAGTAGAAAAATTAATGTGTCGTACGTAACAATGAAAAGTACAACTCGCCTCTACAAAACCAAACTTTGTAACAAATGTTTTGACATTGTTGTTAACAACTTGCTACATTTTAAAATCTTAATTTAACTACAAGCAGATGAACTGTTTATTTTTTAGGCTTTTAAAAAAAAAATGCCTGATACGTTTAACTGTGGCAGATTATAGTAACAAAAGAACAAAATAATTATTTTTTTTTTTATAAAATGAATATTATTACTATTAATTTTGTTGACTTTGTAAGGTTATCAAATATTACTTTTGAAAAAAATTAGAAGTAATTTATTTTTCTTGATTAATGTATTTAAAAGAAACCTTATTTTAAAAATTTAAATAGAACTTTAAATATGAAAGTCAAATAAGAACTATAACATTAAATCCTTGCTTAATTTTGCCTAATTAGATCCTTTTGATGAGATTCCATTTGGAAAAAATTAAGCACTTCCTAATTAAAAGATGCTAATGGCACTATGATGTAATTTTTTCAAACTCATTTAATTCAAGCACCATTGTAAAATATTATTTACTACGCTTAGTTATATTTGAAATAACATCGATTTTTAATCGATGAAAAAGAATTCGTATTGTCCTGTACAAGGAATTATCATCTTAGCATAATCGCAATTTAACATATTTCTTTATTAAAAACTCACTGATCTCTGTTAATAATATAAATAAATTTTTGCAATACGAAATACGCTCATTTCACGATTTTGACGCTGAATTACTATTTTTAATACGTGGTAATTGATTTATCAATTCTGAACACTCACATCAAATATATTTTTGTTTTCGTTTATCATATAGACATAGACTGTATACTAGAATGTAATTATTGCTTACAATGTACTTCGATGATTTGCCATAATGAAACGGCATAAGATTCACAGATATAACTTTTTATCCTTATAATATTAAAAATTTGGCAGGAGGTATATCATCTTTTTCGTATTTCATAATCTAGTTATCATATAGAAGTACTTTATTATGTGCGAATTTATTTACTTATCAGATGTTAGTGAATCGTTTACATTGTAGTACAAGTAGATTACTAACAACAGTTTGTAGATTCAAAGGACCTCTCTATGAATTCCAGATTCAAATTTTTATTTATTTATTTTTTTTTAAATCTTTCACTTTTCAGCCAGTTGCTTTTATTATTTATGAATGAATAGTAGTTGTTGGAACTTGCAGCGACGTAGCACCATTTTCTGTTTATTGAACTGTTGTGTAAAAACATTGCTTCATTTTTTTTAAAAGAACGCTTTTATTGAAATAGAACCTAAACGTATTATAAAAATCCGCTAAACTATACATACTATATGACGCTCACGATTATTTTATTTCAATCCAAATGCCGAGTAGTCCTGCTTTCTAATAGAATGAACTGTTGTGAATCAACTGATAGTAATTGTGTTATTGGAAGGAATATTTTCAAAAAATATAATCTTTAGATAAAAAATGCAATCAATACAAATTACACATGTATTTGTCCCTTTAAATCAATAGAATCATACATAAATTTTAGATATGTTTTATATAGAATTATGAAATTATTTTCATTACAAATCGTTAGGTCCTTCAAATGAATATGTGTGTAATGTTACATTGATTATAATGTATTCAAATTTATTATAGACCAAAGTTACTAAAAGGTCTACAGAACTGCAATGTAAAAATTCTTAATAATATAAAAACATATTGTTCAAATTTATCACTTTAATGTATAAAAAGATCAGCTCAGAGGACACAATTCAGATATAATTGTATACAACGCGAGGAATGCAGAAGTATAAAATGTACAAAAAATATTTTTTAATCGATTACTTAATGCTATCACACAGTTCCATTCTCATAAGTTTGTTACAGTAAGTACACCGAGATTGAGTAAATTTATCCTTTTCAAAATCATCCATCAACGATGAATAAACCCAGATGCAGAAATTTCAATCAAAATTAACTTTTATTAACAAGAACATCTTTCAAAACCAGTCCATATAGACCCATAATGAAACCAGAACACAAATGACAATGCTCTAATCGGCGTATTCACGACAACAATTCCCTAAATCAGCGCAGAATCCCTTGATCAATCGCTTTAGCCTCCGATCAAAAAGCCCATGAATGCGGAAAGTAGAGAATAAACCGAAGGAACGAAGTGGCGTGGTCGTCGGCACCGAACACATAACCAGGAGCGTCTTAGAGGTTGAGCGAGCAAATGGTGCAGCTCTGGGCGACGCAGTGGGCGTGGTGCACGTGGTGATGGTGGTGCGGGTGGTGCGTCGACTGCGGCGGTGTCGGCGGCACTCCGCTGTGGGGCGCCGCGACGTAGAGCCATCCGGCGCCGCTCGGCCAGACCGTCGATCCTGCGCCGGCGGGCAGCATGGAGCCGTTGTTGTCGATACCTACGCCGAGGTTACTGCCGCTGCCGCTGCTGCTGCTGCTACTCCTACCGCCGCCGCCGCTCGACGAGCCGCTGTTCTGCGAGGATCCTCCACCACCCTCCACTCACATCACCTGCGGTAAGGAAAGAGGATTTTCAATACATTTTCTGAGGTAAACAGACTTGAAACATTGACATTTTTTAATTGAAAAGTAGGGACTATCGTTCCGATAGGATCAAAGTAAAAGACTCGGTCACCTGAAGAATTTGGCTAGCCTCGAAAGCCGTGCCGGGGAGCAGGATGACCGGACTGCTGACGTGGCCGCTCTCGACGCAGATCATGTTGGGGAACTCGTCGTCGCCGAAGTCCGGTATGTCGCGCGCCTTCTCCAGCCACGGATTCCAGACGACGGTGTCCGGGAAGTTGTACTTCTGCAGCCGCATCTTCCTGCCCGAGACGACGTTCGTGATCAGGTGCTCCGGCTGGGTGTTCTGGTAGATCCGATCCGTCCACTCGCACACCGTCACCACGTCCCGGCCCTCCTGGAATATCTGATTGTCCCGCGTCTGCAAGGCGTTGAGAAATTTATTATTAAAGAATCTACTTGCGATTTATTTTAGCTTTGTATTTAATTCGATTTTTCAACTTATTATATAATACTTTTTAATTAAAACGAACCTTATCGATAAAAGTGCTGCCGTGCAGGCCGGTGATCTGACACCTCCTGACGTCCGGCACCTTGAAGTACGTGTGGAGCAGGAGGTTGAAGCTGAACGTGTGCTCCTTGCTGGGATTGTAGACGCCGATGTTGAAGTGGAGCTCCTTCTCCCGGAGGATTAGCCTGTAGGTCAGTCTGAACGGGTAGTTCCACATCGAGCGCGTGAACTCGTTGTCCATCAGGGAGAAGACAGCCTCGACGTCGCCGCTCGGCAGCCGCTCCGGGGACTTTTCCACCGTCCAGCGGATTATTCTGGCGAAGCCGTGCCCCGGCCCGAACGTCCACGCGCCGAATTGCGCTGTCGAGAAAATGTCTATTTATTCTTTTAAGATTGCGGCGCTCGACAAGATTTTCGGGGGGGGGGGGGGGGGGGGGGGCTATTGATATCGTTAATTTTCAAGAATTTGTTCTTTAATATTGTCACTTTAAATGGGTCGAAAAGACTTTGAAATGAATGATTCGATTAAAAGGATTATCTAATCTAATTGAAAAGAGCGTAGTGTCGTTTCTATACTCACGGAAGACAAATGGGATTCCCCCTCTAATTGCTTTCTTTCCATCGAAAACCGCCTGTTTACTGAAAAAAAGAGAAAAGACAATTGATTCAATTATTTCATTCGACTTGATGGCATTTACTGTAAATATTTAGATCTCGCCGCAAGTGATGCAATGTATTTTACAATATTTATTAACATCAGTTTTGCAATAAATCGTCAATGATTAAAATTATTTTCTTCACTTATAAATAAATTAAAACATTAATGGGTAACGTATTTTATTGAATCTGAATCCGTAGCTACTTCATGATAATTAATAAGGGAATATGTTTATAAATTATAGATAATAAAATCAATACATAATAATAATTTAATTCAATAAATGTTTAGAAGAAAAAATCGAATAAAAGCAATCGTACATAGGACTAATCTTCTATCACTCCTTATTGCTTAATAACCTGTTCAGTTGAATTTATTAGACCTATAGCGGGCGAGCATTTGGAAAAAGGCTTGCCGGGAAAGTGTGCAGGGATACGATAATTAGAGTACGTATAAATAGCGCGGCGGTAGTCCTGTGACAGGACACTCGCTTCTTATCCGTGTAGATCGAGTTCGATCCCCGATGATTTCCGCGTAATTTTTATTCACGCGTTCCATTTCTACCCTCGCCCCGTTACACAATGACGCCCAAAGCGGGGCCCGAAACGGTTTTATTATGAGACTTACTTGCTCCTCTAGGTGTTTGGACTAGTGAATTCATCACTAAGATTCGATGAACAGTTGGGGTCACTATGCCACTACTAAAGACTGCGTCGTAATAGCGTGCAGGTAAATTCCTGTTAGCATTTCTGGCTGCAACCCATGCTGATGGAGCTGGTTCGTCATCGCCGTATTCTAGTGGCAACCAATTTTTGTGGGCTCTGTGAGGTTGTTGTTGGTCGGGTGGATCCATCCGTCCATCCACTACCTCCCCCTTTGCTCGTGGAGGTGGATCTGTTTCAACGGCTTCTTTGAAGAGTTGAAACGTGAAAACTGAAGCAACTCCATATGAAATACGAGATTCCGCGCATACAGAAGTCAGACATATCAACTCGGGGTTGACTGAATCGGGATGACACTTTATTAATTGCGAAAACGAGCCTTGATTGCCTAAGGCCGGTATGGTGGACGTTATAACCTTAAACGTCTTCTGGACTGCTAGGTTAGTCGACACATAGTACATTAGATCCATATTGAACCTAGTGTTTGTTACGTCCTCATAGAAATAGTCTGCTGTAACTCCAACAACACGTAAAGTGCTTGGAAAGTCTGCTCGTGGGTTGCTAACGGCGCGTACAACGCCTAATGCCTTATCTGTCGCTCGGTGACGTGGATTACTGATTACTGATGTGTATTCAGTCTCTCCTCTTAGTTCGCCTTGAATGGCTTCTGATGTCAATCCTAAAGTCGGATATTCTGTGTAGAGGATTGCATTTACTGCATCGTTCTCTTCAATCTCGCCAAATAATCCTCCTACTCCTCGGACTACCTTATTCGGCATAGGTGGCGCGCTTAAGCGTAGATGTTCTCCGGTCTTTGTTTTTAGAGAACCCATAGCCTTTAGATATAAAAACAACGGTTCTGGTATATAATAGGGCATATTATGAGTCATCTCACGGATGGCTAACTCGTGCGGCTCGAGTGCAACATTTGCCGCCTGTCGTACTTCAATATTCTTGAGCCAAAATAAACCGGTTGCATAGTATCTTAAAGAGTTGTAAGATATATTATTTGAAGTTAGCTTCCAATTCTCAACTGTACACTGCATGAACATCGCGTCACTCAGTTTCAACAGAGATGAGTAGTCATTATAGAATCTGGAGCCTCCGAAACCGATTTCTATTCGTGAAGCAAGTGCAGCAAATATCGATTCGTCGAAGATTGGGTCATCTTCTGTTTTCTGGTTACTATTTTCTGACTTCTTGAAAGCTGGTTTGCGCTTACGTTTCGGTTTTCCATTAGAGGCTCGTTTGTTGTCAGTTTTTTTTACTTCGTTCGCAGCTGCGGCGTCGATATTATCGGCCATGGTTGTTGTTATAACTATGATTAGAAAATACAATTACCTGAAATGTGCAGGCTTTCAAATATATTGTGTATTTATTAATAATAACGAAATACTTGTCTACTGCAGGGTTTCGAGGGTCTCCACTTCTCAATTTTTGCTTTCGGTATCCTCGAAATCTTCTTCTCTTTTCTTGGCTACTGGATTAGACTAATCCTTGTGAAGCCATCACCCGGTGAATATCCTCGAAATCGATTGATTCTCTTTTGTAAAAAAAAAAGTTAAACAATGAACTCGAAACGTCAAAGCCAGGTCAAAGCGCGATGCGGATGCGCCGATGCCTGTCTGATTAACTCGCTTTTGTTTCGTGCGTGCGCCTCCGTCTCGTGTTGCAAACTTCGCACTCCTGAAATAGCTTTTCGCACGTGTCATATACGCGATACTTTTTTTGTATAAGTACAGTAAGCCTTATTTCAATCTTTCCAACGTGATCATATTTTAACAAATTTATTTTCCTTTCCAGATGACAACTTCCTCGAGGAGTGGTAGCAACGGGACATCACCGTGGGAATAGCTTATATATTTTTTTCTTTTTTTAATTCTATTTTATTTATTTTCTAATTTCCTATTCTCTAATATCCTCAAATATCAATATTGATTGATATTCATGAATTTTTTTTCTGAGTAATTTTTTTCCAGTTTTGTAAAGTGAGAATGAAAACATAATGTATAATTTGTGATAATTTAGTATAAATATAAATGATGACCGCACAGACCATGACAAATACTGCAGGTCCATATAAATTATTCTAATAAATTATTCAGTTGCATGCTGTAAATAAAATAATATCAATCACTAGAATCCATAAAGTTCTTTAGAGTTAGGAGTAGTTGTATTTAACAGTAGACGAATAATGCACTTTATTGATGAGTTTTGAACTTGTAAATGTGAATCTTTCAATTTAATTTTATATTTAGTAATCAATTTTAACTCACAATAAATTTATCAATCGTTAAAATTTTAATAAAAAATACTATCTTTTATTTAGAACTTACAATTACACCTGAAAATGGATATACTTAATTTTTACTTTGTAAAAAAGGACAAGGTAATGATTAAAATTAAGAGTTCCAATTATTTATGAATTTTATTGCACTTGTCCAAAAAATTACATTTTACGTTATAATTGAAAATTTTTCATTTTTGGATTTATATTTCTTTAAAACGAAAAACAAAATACTACATTAAAAGAATGGTAAAGTATAACATTGTTAAAAGACTGAATCTTATAGTGCTAATATAGGAAAGAAAAGTAGAAAAATTAATGTGTCGTACATAACAAGAAAAGGTACAACTAGCATCTACTTTGTAACACATGTTTTTTCATTGTTGTTAACAATTTACTACATTTTAAAATTTTAATTTAACTACAAGCAGATGAGCTGTTTATCAGTAGGCTTTTTATAAAAAATGCCTCATGCGTTTAACTTTATGTGGCAGATTATAAAAACAAAAGAATAAAATAATTATTTGTTTTTATAAAATGAATATTTAATTTTTTTGATTTTGAAAAGTTATCAAATATTACTTTTTAAAAAAATTAGAAGTAATTAATATTTCTTGATTAATGTATTTAAAAGAAGCCTTGTTTTAAAAGTTTAAATGGTACTTAAATAAGAAAATCAGATAAGAACTTTAACTTTAATCCTTGCTTAATTTTGCCTAATTAGATCTTTTTGATGAGATTCCATTTGGAAAAAATTAAGCGCTTTCTAATTAAAACATGCTATGGCACTATGATGTAATTTTTTCAAACACATTTAATTCAAGCACCGTTGTAAAATTATTTACGCCTATTTACATTTGAAATAATATTGATTTTTAATGTATTACTCCTAATTGTTTAATAACCTGCTAGGTTGAATTTATTAGACTTATAACGGGCGAGGATTTGGAAAAATGCTAGCCGGGAAAGTGTGCAGGGATACAATTAGAGTACTTATAAATAGCGCGCCGGTAGTCCTGTGATAGGGCACTATCTTCTTACATCGAGTTCGATCCCCGATGCTTTCCGCGTAATTTTTATTCATGCGTTCTATTTCTATCCTCGCCCCGTTACAATGGCGCCCAACGCGGGGCCCGAAATGGTTTTATCGTCGGACTTTTAACTATATGAGACTTATACTTGTTGCTTCCCTATAGTTGTTTGGACTAGTGAAAGAATCATTAAGACTCGAGCAATAGGTGGGTACGCAGCTGTGCGACCAGTAAAGACTGCGTCGTAATAGCGTGCAGGTAAATTCCTGTTAGAATTTCTGGCTGCAACCTATGCTGATGGAGCTGGTTCGTCATCGCCGTATTCTAGTGGCAACCAATTTTTGTGTGCTCTGTAAAGTTGTTGTTGGCCGGGTGGATCCATCCATCCATCCACTACTTCCCCCTTTTCTCGTGGAGGATCTATTCCAATGGCTTCTTTGAAAAGTTGGAACGTAAAAGCTGAAGCAACTCCATATGAAGCAAGAGATTCTGCGCACATAGATGACAGAGATACTTTTAGATTCGACGCGATCTTGTTGTCGACTGAATTGTAACTGTTTGCTGGGTCACACTTTATTAATTGAGAAGGCGAGCCGTGAATACCTAAGGCCGGTATGGTGGACGTTATAACCTTAAACGACTTCTGGGCTGCTAGGTTAGTCGACACATAGCACATTAGATCCATATTGAACCTAGTGTTTGTTACGTCCTCATAGAAATAGTCTGCTCTAACTCCAACCCTGTGTAAAGTGCTTACAACTGCTGCTGGTGGTTTGCTAACGGTGTGTGGAACGCCTAATGCGTTAACTGTCGCTCGGTGAAGTGGGTTACTGATGACTGATTTATATACAAAATGTCCTCTTAGTCCGCTTTGAATGGCTTCTGATGTCAATCCTAAAGTCGGATATTCTGTGTAGAGGATTGCATTTACGGCATTGTTCTCTTCAATCTTGCCAAATAATTCTCCTACTCCTCGGACTACCTTATTCGGCATAGGTGGCGCGCTTAAGGTAGTTGTGCACCGACTGTTTTAGTCAAAATAAAAC
>UCOL01005194.1:0-12330 GCA_900474335.1 Ormyrus nitidulus | reverse complement strand
GGGAAAACATGCAAGAGAAAACAACTCTACAATACAGACGAAACCTTACAGTTGAGTACTTACAGCGAATGGAGGATTGGCGAAGAAGACGAAGGAATAACCGTACCCGCCAGGGCAGCTCACCGTCCCTCGTTTCGGCTCCTGCAGCACAAGAAGAAGAAAAAGGAGAGACGAGCTCTCATTAGCCCGGTTAATAGAGACAATACGGAACGACTATCGTCTTACCTGGCAATCAGCAATACAGCACCTCCAGTACAGCTGGGCAATGAAGGCACACCAAAAACCGCGCGCGGCGACACACTAACCTCATCTCAGCTCGCTGTACTACGCGAGTCGCGTTGAGGCAAACTGCGCCGGCGCGAACTCGGTAGAGAGCGGATGCGGTCGCGAGCTCACGCTCGCACCGACACTCTCAACGGATCCGCCAAAGTGTTCGGCCACGTTTGGAATTAGCTCCGCGAAAAATTATTGTGTGTCACGTGGCCAAAGTATTAAAGTCGATTGGGTTTGGGTTTTTTTCTTTGATACGGATTTTAATCCGTTAACTTCTCATGCGCGATCGTGTATGTGCTCTTTCGATATCGCGGCTGGCGCCCGTAAAACTTAGTGTCTATAATCTATCTAGCAGTGAATTCAGTGCTGAATAAAGTTCTTTTTGCTGTAAATAATAAAATCTCTCGCGTGTTAATTGCCTTTCTGATCGGCTCTTCACGCTCAATCCACGCGCTCTCCCACTGAGCTTCCCATATCCTCTTCCCGTACAGTTTTCCCATCCTACAGATTTTCACTCCCCAATCTCTTGTGTCGCTTTGCAATCCCGACAAAGCTGTCACAGTGTATATAAATGATACACTTATTAGAAACTTTTTTGTCTTTAAAATTTTATTTATTAATTTTTAAGGACACATGTATAGTCCACAATAATCTTAAAAATTGACGCTTATTTAATTTACTTATCACTCTTGTACTTGCTAGACCTGGCAGCTATCTGAAAAGTGATCATAAAAACAAAGAATCAGGTACTTTTATTATGGAAATAGTTTTTTTTAATAGGTTATATTTAACTTATCTGATATTATATTTTTCTTCATTGAAAGAAGAAAGAATGCCAAGCAACTTCTTCGTTGAAATTATTATAATTATTTAAAACTAGAATAATTTCTTGATTCTTGATTACAAAACTGAACAGCTAATCTATAGCCCACAGTGTGCCAACTTTATCAATGGTCCTCGGTGCGATCGAAACGCCACCATGTACAGTCAGCTGTTGAGTTTTATAGTAACGTACGTGACTAATTCATAACATTCAATAAATATTCAATAAATATATATTTTTGAATTATAAAACAATAAATCTAATAATAAAAGATTATTGGACACAACTTGACATTCTTTCTTCTTTCAATGAAGAAAACTAAATTAAATAGTTGCTGAGATCGTCCGGCGAAAAGCTACTCAGTTCCTCCTCGCGACCGGATATCAGTCCTAAATTCTTAAGCTCCTTCTAGACGTGATTATTTTTTAATGCTTCAAATAGTCTATTTTGATAGTACAAAGTCTTGTCTGTCACAGTCTTAACGTCTGTCTGTCTACGGAGAGTTAAGAATTTCTCCACAAACGTACTGTCCTTTGTTCGAGAGTACCGACGATACAAGGCACAACATTTGCGAATCAGCTGACCAGCTAACCCAGGGAGGTCTACCCTTTTTGGGGATTACCTTCTTTGGTGGAGCTAGAGTGTCTATTGCCATCGTGAGATTCTCACGGAGGCAGCCCAGTGCTGAATTCACATTTAGATCTAAAACATCAAAAGGCGCCCAGTCACACTTGTTCAGGTATTCAATTAAACACGTAGCTGAAATATTTTTAAAATCGCGGTATTCAAAAGACGTAATTGAATAGGAACAGTTCTTGTAAGACAGTATTAGATTTATAATATTATGTTTACTGTGAAAGAGTGCTGGGATGTTCTTTGGTCAAGTGATATCGTTATCGTTCACGAACATCACATCAATCCAGGTGCGACTTGTGGGAGTAAAATGCGAGGGGCCGTGCCACACTGGCTGTAGCGATAATTTACGAACAATAATTTGCAAACAAATATGACATCGCCATTATCTTTCAGAAGACCGACGTTCAGATCACCCATCAATATTTTGTGACCACAATCAAATATAAAAATTCTAAATTTATGTAGGAAATCCGGATCTTTGGTGAAAGCTATCTTTGGAGGTCTGTAAATCATACCAACGAACACTGGAGGATAGTTTCCATGCCGAATGTCACAGAAAATAAATTCTGGAACTCCCGATCTTCCACTTTTCTTCGAGCTCGAGCTTGCTAGAATCTGACATTTTAGTGTCAGAACAACAGGTAATCTACCCCTGGATCCTTTTGACTTTCCAGCGATAGTATCTACTCAAACCGAGTCACTGTTTGATGTTTTTATAGGGTTATCCTTACTACATTTGTTCTTATTTTTATTATTATTATTGTTATTGTTATTATTCATGTTTTTCGTTTTTGTGAGTACCGCATTTTCGCAACTGCTGGAAAACTTATTTTCCGATCGATTAATTTGACTGGCAGTTCCAGTAGAACGTTGACAAGTGTCTTTACTGTGCCCTACTGCTTCAATCGCGGCAATCGATTTTAGATCTTATCTGGTATCCCCCGGAGAGAGAGAGAGAGAGAGAGAGAGCGAGAGTCTTTGCAACTGTTTTTGTTTTTGTTTCTGCTTAACAACGAAAGAAACGGACTACATTATAATGGAAGCGTCAACCAAGCATTTATCAAAGGGAAAAGTAGCCAGCTCCTTCTGTTCTCTTTCCAACTGCAAACTCGTGCAATCCAAAAGAATGGCTGATCTTTATTTATCCACTGTCCGAGAAATATACCCCGGTCGATAAAGTCTCGTTCGTCAGTAATTGGAAGCCGAAAGGAGAAGAGAGTGGTTAACGTTTATACATTGCTTCATGGACCTGCCAGTGATCGGCTGCAGCTCGTTGCGTCTGCGCTCATTCTTTGCTAATTATTTGGGAATGGGGATTGATCGCCCCGAGAAATTGCTCGCTCTCAAATGCATGGGCGGCGCGCGAAAGGCCGTGAATTGCCGGCATACATTTTTAAAACGAAGCGCTGGACGCCGACGAGCTCTACTTTGTCGTCGCTGCGTTGCACAATTCTTGCGATAAATGAGGTCTTACTGGAATATTGCACTTTTTCTGCAGTTAATTAGTTATAAACAGCTCTCTGTTAATTTAAACTACTCTGTGCGAACTCTACAGACCTGGTACTTGGAGATCACCACCTCAAGGTAAATCGATACCTAGACCTCGAAAATTACGTAGCGCGTCAGCTAGACATCATCGTCGTCGAGCAAGTGCCGTCAAACAGCGTCCTCAAGTTGAATCGACACCTAGACCCCGAAAACTCCGGAACAAATCACCTGGACATCATCAGCGGTGACCTGATGATGGTTTCTACCAAAAATATCGGTAGAACAAAAGCAGCACTCTAAACTGATTTTTAATTTTATTAAAATTGTATGAAATAAATTTATTGAATAATTATCACATTATTTCTAGTTTTTATATAATTATATTAAATACTATATGATTAAAATTTTTTTTAGTTAATATTTAAATTAAATTAAAACTAGAAACTATAAATAAATATAATAATTGTTCAATAAACTTATTTCAGACAATTGTAAAAAATGATTAAAACTTATAGACTGGTTCTACCGATATTATCGGTAGAATTCATGTTCTTCGTACGGAGAATTCTAGTGAGAATTTATTAATGAAATTCAGTTAGAATGTCAAAATCTAGCTGGATTCAAGCGATATTATCAGAAACTTGCTACCAGGGTTGCTTTATTATTATTTTCCTTTTCTTGCAACTCGTACTACAGGTATATGTCTAACCCTTCAGATTTTTCTTTCACTCGTTACTTATTCGCTTTCTGCTTTTTATACCGCAACATTCATTTATATTTCTTTTCATTTGATTTGATGCTTTCATTTCTCCTCGTTTTTTAATTTTTTTTTCTCAACAAACATTTTACTTTAAGATAATCAAATTTTATCTATAAATAAGAAAAGAACTGCACCGAACACTGAACACTGAACAGAACATACACACACACACACACACACACACACACACTCGTCTGTCGATGTCAACTCCCGAAATTTATCTTTTCGCGCGCGCATCTTTCACGCGCGTTTCTTAAACTATCCCGCCATTTCTGTCTGTTGACATTCTTTGTGGCTACGCGGCCTCCTAAACTTTTGAGCTTTTCGAGCACTCACATGACTCTCATAGTCCCGGGAGCCGAATTCACTATCGGGGTCACATAATCACCATTAGGTCATCATCAATGATACACCTAACGTAAAGAGCTTCGCTACCACAGAAAATTCGTGCACGTTCATTTTAACGTAGGAAAAGGTACGGAGTTTGCGTCCGTCCACAAAGGCACGACTATAATTGCCATCAAAACCAAATCATATAATCCCAGCACGCTCCCCACATTACGTAAATAAATATTAACATCTCGCCGCCAGAAATCGTAACAATAATTAATATAAACAATAACAATAATTCATAATACATAGAGATTAGCTTCAAGACCAGAATTAAACAAAAACGTGAACGAATAAATGAAATACAAAACTTCATAAACAATTGACGAACTGAATCGCTCTTAGATCATATCGTGGTATTACGATCGCATACCCGCGCCTTTCTTACTTTCCGGAAAACGTTTTTCATTCTTGTGGTTGTGAATGTTCTTTGCTAAGCCTCGCGGCCTCGAGGATCTCCTGGAAGCCGAACTCCCGTACCGAGGACTTTAATTGGCCTTAGGTAAACATCTTGTCTACCTGAGCTCGAGGGGTTTTATGGTCACACGTTAAACCTGCGCACTTCAGCGTTCCTTTCGAGACCGAGAAAAGAAGGAATGTTGAGCTTATTTACACTTGCGGAGTTTACAATATTTCTCTCACAACCTGACTAAGCTAAAAATAAGCAGCGATACTAAAATAGTACTAAAATAGTAATGCAATTTATTAAAATTTCAATTAAATGCGTTTTACAAATGAAAACAAAAGTACGTACATAAAGGCAGATGGAAAAAACTGAGAAAAATTTAACAAGAAAGTTAAAACGTAGTATTTTTAAAATACTTATCGACAGTTCCACGTATACGTGCATTTGTTGTATACGTTTTAATTTCTGAATTAATATCTTCGCCAATTGCAATTATCATTTGTACTCCATTCCAGTGATCGTCCGACACGAGCAAAACCGATTAAATCAATTCACCGAAAACAATTGTTGAATTCCATGTGTGCAACTAAACTTTTGAAGAGCTGAACTTCTGTTTATGTGCTGATTTCCTGCCTACCCTTTAATTATTTTCGGTTTCATGCGCAATCCTGCAATTGTTAAGTTAATTTTATTATTTTAATTGTTCCGCGTAAAAGGGGAATTGAATTACATCAAATTAAAACACTGAATTTTTTTTTAATTTTTGACTTGTATTTTTAATATTGCAAAAATATAATTAAATTGTTTGATTGAAATGAAATGCGGTAATAATTATACTAAATATTGCATAATTATATTAATTATTGTACTTATTCACAAAACAGATAATTATAATAAGAGTGGACATTGTAAGAGATATGAATATGTTAAAAAATTATAGCCAAGCTCAAAATACAACGCGATAAAGATTTTAAAGAAAGTAAAAAAACCAACGATCACACAAAGCAAAACTTCTTACGTAACTGTCTTCCTTTTTCTGCACTTTTCATTCTCATTTTTTCTCATTGCGTTTCTTGCCGAGAATCCTCCCGTACGGCACAGCCACGCGAGTCCCCTCATTAACGGATCTGCATGTCTCAGTCCCCAATTACCTCATCCGTTTCTATTCCTCTCTCCCTCTTTTTGGTTCATATTCTGTCTTCCTCTGCCTCGCCTTTCGCACAGGGACATTATTCTGTTTTCCCTTCGAAATTCCCAGGTAGGGGCCTAATATAATATAACAGAGTTCATTTCGTGCCAATTTGCATATACCGCGGGCTAATTTGTTAGAATTGAATTTGTTGTCACCTTTTTGGCTGTGTGTTCCGCACTGCTCAGTGGTCTTAGTATAGCCTCGCACACTTAAAGCTGCTAGTTCTCTGCACGTTAGAAAACAATGAACGAAGAATAGGGGTAGAAATCTTTAGGAATAGCTTTTCTATCCCGTTTCAACTCTCCTTTATTAATTAAAGTTTCAACAGTATTGGTAAAAATTTTAAACTTTATTTTTTGTTTGTGCATTTTCATTAAAGTAATCAATTGTTAATTAAAAGATTTTTCTACGGAATTTAAAGATTCTTTAAAAGCACGTGTCTCGAAGTAAATGGAATCATGAACTTGTAGATTGTATGGCACTCGTAAACTGGAAAACTTAAATTAATTTCGGAGCAAAACGAATAGTATATCCTTAAAGCTCCTGATGTAAACGAAAATCAAATATCTAGGAGTAAGTAAAACACAGCGCGCGCAAATAAAAAATGGCGAGTTTCTTAATTAAGTGAAAATCACAGCTGGCCACTTCATCTTGAAGTACATAACAGTTTATAGCAGCGACTCGGAGAAATCGGCTGCTGCCGCTCGAGTAAACTCGCTTATATACAACTCCGGTAGCAGCGGCGCGAGTAAACAAGCGGGAAAGGGAGCAGCTTTCGGTACAGCTTATATAAGCGGCGACGGCACTTCCAAAGTCGTGGTTGGAATCGAGAAGCGATTAAAGAGCTGGAAAAGAGCCTTCGTACCGAGACGGCGGGGGCGGCACCTGTGGTACTTGCCGCCCAAGCGCCCATCGGCCAAGCTGACGCACGAAAGCGAAAGCACACTGCGATATACTTGGCACGCGCGACTGCCTTGGACTCCGAGAAAGCTCAGGCGGAATACAATAATTACTTTGCCTCAGATTTACGAGACGCGGGAAATTGAAATTTCACTACCGACCCCGCGTAGATCTTCCTTCTCGCGCGGCCGCGAACCCCTGCCTGCCGCGCGATTTTTTTTAATTTATCTACTGATTTATTATTTCGGATTTACTTAAATGCGAGAAATATTGAAAACTGCTTTTCAAAACTTTTTTAATGAAATTAAATGAAAAAGGAAATATTAATAAAAAGGAAAGCTTTCTTATATAGCTTTCAAATACTCGAAAATGAACGCGTTTATTTCAGTTAGAGTCGTAATTATATTTTTATTTTATCTTTTATTAAAACCTCTTTTTAAAGAAATGTATTTTTAGTCACTTTTACGGTTTTATATCTCAAATAAGCTAGATAACTATAGGTACCTACTACTAGAGTGATGTAAACATTTTGCATCAAATGTGAAAATAGTTACAAGATTCACCACTGAATTTCTCGAATTTTCATACTGAATCGTAAATCGTACTGCAATACACCTTCCTATACGGAAGTTCTGACCTACTCTAGAACGCCAACCTAAAAAGATGTGTGCAAGCATTTCTTATTGGGCGAGGAAAATCGTTCAAAAACAAGGACAACGTTAGAAGAAAAAGTACTTGTATACAGGAAAGACAGAAGAGACTCTCAGTTGCAATCGTGCCCTGCATCTGTGCGGACCGTTTGAAAAGAACGAAAGTTTGCAAGAGAAAATTCCAATTGTTACTGAAATAACATGTTTTATAAATTTTAACTTACTGGGACGTAATCATAATAAAGTTTAGAAGTAAAAAATCTTACTTTAAAAAAATTAATTATTCAACGTCGATAGTTTACGTGCAGTAAGTGCAGCCACAACTGATTGAACTTGGACGAACTTGAGGAGCAACATTTCAATTGAAATTAAGTTTCGAAAGGTAAAACTGTTCATTTAATTTAATGTAAATAACGATTCATTTCGTTCTTTCTTTAAAGTAAAAGATATTATTTTCACTATGAGAATTATAGTAATTTCTTTAATTTCTTCATTATTTCAGAACTTGAGAAGCTTCTTAAAGGAGTCTTAAAAGTAACATTTACGATGTTACTATTTTACAAATTATTTTTGGGTGCACTCTTTTTGTGCGATTATCACAGCTATGCGCACAGTGAATCTTCGGAGCCGCGTATATTTCAGTATACAAGGGAATTTGATTCTGCTAACTGTATATTTCTTGAGAAAAATAAATTAATGAACAGTAATGATCTTTTATTTGCCAGCTGTGCATGTAAAAAGCCGGGCAGAGGATTACTATGCAATGTAACAGTTGATACTCCTGCTTTTCTGGGAAGCGTTTATACAGATACTTGCTCGAACATTAAATTGCCACTAGTAGATGACAGCAGAGAAATTATTAGAGCTCCTGTTCTAGATAATTTAATATCAGATAGAGTTTCTTTGACTTGGGTAGACAGACGAAAAAGTGCAGAAGTCAAGAAGCGAGATCTTAATCTTAATTTGTTAATTATATACATGGCAAATTGTAGCACTGTAAATATATCGATTCCAATAGAATCTTACGTTTTTAATACAGATATGCTACTTTATACAAGTACTTTTGAAATTATTCTTGCTAGTAAAGCTGCATGTGCTGGCACTGATAAGTGCCGAATAATGTACGATTATGAAGGTAAACAAGTCGGCAAACCAAAACCATTGCAAATTGAAGAGAACTTTGGAATGTTTACAGTTGCTAATCATTCGCCAGATAAGGGTTATTATCAATACATTATAGCTGAAGACCACAATAATTCTCATTTAAAGGTTATGTACATCAATCCAGAAGGTGCAGGAACAGAATTAATGAAAAAACCTGCTTTCGTTAACCCAGCCTCTGATCTTATCGTATCAAAGACTGACGAATTATTAAGTACATGCTGGTGGCCAGAGGACTTTGATTTTGAACTAATGAGCACGCACCTCCATTGCGCTCAATTCGATTCTACAACGACGAAGATCAGGATAACTTTAACATTTCCGGAACCTCGGAATTTGGCGGCAGTATATAGCTTACCTATTGGAGGCTTCTTAGTCGTCGTAGGTAAATGCGAATTAGATTACGATGACAATTGTGATGGTTTTCGTATATACACAATTCGTCCAAATGGACAAAAAGATAAGCCTTTAGAATTGCAAAACTTTTTCGTTAAAGTTCAAAATTTCCTAAGAAGTTTTGTAATGCGCATTTCAGAAAGTGATAAAAATGAGTATTGTTTTCATTTCACTTCAGTAGTTATTGATCATAGGGAATACAATAAATTAATGTATAAAACTATATGCATACAGAAAAAAAATATATCCATGCCTTACAAACCATTACCTGGAATATAAATGAAAGTACATTACGTGATTTTAATACTTTTTCTTCTTATAATACATAATGTTAAATGGTTCAAACTGTTTATTTATTAATAATAAAATCTTATATTTCTAATATCAAGACTTTCGACTACATAAGCGGTTATAAGTTTGAACAAAAACTGTTAGTCTTTAGGTTTTTATTATATTAAATCGTAATTACATTGTAAAAGGCTTAAATTGTTGAATAAAATATAGGTATATGTATAAGAAATAAAATTTTTTTTCAGATTTATTATGCAATTTCATTTAAATAATTCTAAGATTGAATATTAATATTTTCATCAATATTTTAATCATCAACTTGTGTGTTCATTTATTCATCGGATCATTAAAGGAATGGTTTTGGAAAAACCGAAAAATAGGTATGAAGTTAATGAAGGACTCCATATCTTTTGCTGCAAAAAGTATTGAAGAGTTTACTGTTAAATAGTTTTAATTAAGATTTTTTTCTCTCATTTACATTTCACTATACAAAACTACAGAAAATACTGAAAAACAAAACATTTTGAATTACATCATTATAAATTATCGGCTTACCGCGCCTTTATCCGAGCAGTATTCAGAAACGAAGAAGGAGCAAGAGGTGGCAGTCGGAAGTAGAATAGTTTAAGATGGCCTGGGAACGTCTCGGTATTATATTAATTTAATTTTAACTTCTTTGACCGTGTCCTTGTCGGCAGCGCTGCCTTTGCGCACAAGTTATTACTCTCCTAAAACCCAGTCGGTGTTTGAAGGGAAATTTTCTGCACCTGCATCACAAATGCCTCCTTCCACCTTTCATTCATTGGTATGTTTCAGGCGAATTTTGCCTTCCGAGATTTATGATTTTAGTATTTCTGCCTACAACGGGAGTGAACATTCTCTAACACAAAGAAGTGACTACACAATACACCGATAAATCTTACAGAAAATTATTTGAATAATTTGGTGCAGAATTCATTATTTTCAATTATTATTAAAAATTATTCGTGCAGGTATACCAAGATATTAAAATTCTATGGTTGATTTTTAATCATCAATTAATTAATTTGAAAAGCGTACGTTTTTTGTTAATTTTTACAGATACTGCAAGGCATAAAAAAAAACAAATTCTCTATACTTTTATTTGGTTAACAATATACACCTTTCCAATCTTCATTTTAAATTAAATAATAAAAAAAATGCATTTCTTCAATGTTTAAAATCGAATGCCTTCAATTCACCGGTATTTTAATTGTTCAAGGTTTTCAATCAGTGAAAAACCATTCAATAATTAATGCATCAATTAATATTCCCTTTCACTAGATTAAAGCCGATGCATGGGAGCGCAGCCGGATATCAGGATCCATTAACCGTTTATCAATTCTAATAATGCCAATATTAAAATACATTCTCCATAATTCCCTACCGATTAATATTTCATTGTCGGCCCGGCTATTTTCACTGCGCGAAACATCAAACAGATTAAGCGATATCAGCGTTCGCACAGAGAATATGCGATAAAGAGACGGACAAGCAGGAAGTGGAGGACCGATGGGTTGGGACGCGAGATAAAAGGTGCAACAACAGCGGCTCCTCGAAATTCATTTTCTGCTTGTTGCATAAATGTATGTTTGCGTGTGCCGGCGCGCAAAAAAGCCGAGTTCAAAATGAAAGGGTCAGATATCCGAGAGCGGCGGATGCTGCCGGCGACAAGAGAAAGACAGAGAGGCAGCGGTAAAGTCGGGAATGCATCGCACGCGGAAAGCAGAGACAGAGGAGAGCAGAAATTTCCAGAGATGAAATGAGTGGCCAGTGTCAACACTCGTTCACTTTGTGATCCGCCAACTCGCCAAACCTTCGCGATATTAACGTCCTCCCTTGTGCAAGAACATCCTTTACCCTCGCTATAGTTGCTTTCCTCTCGTCCGCTCGCTTTCCATTTTTCTTTTATATTTATTGTCGGCGTTCATTTTATTTGACACTTTCAGACTCACTTTACATCTTTATCAAATTGAAATTTCGTTTTTGCGAATGAGGCAGACTTGTTGGCTTATTTAAATACAAAAAAAATGCGAATGCGAATATAAAAGTATTTGAAAAGATATTTACTTCTAATGAAAGAACTGAAATTTCAAAATATTGTATTAAAATCAATAACATAAGCCCATCATTGATTGGATTAATAAATATATAAATAATAAAGCTTTTTGCAGCTGAAAATAAATGAACATAGTCGAATTAATTATGATAATTCTTATGCGATTAAGGCGAGCGAGTCATAAAAAAATAAAAGCCAAAAAGGAAAGAACAATGCAGCATGAGCTGACCGAAAAACTAAGCCGTAGTTTCGTGCTTTTATCATGTTAATCTCCGGAGCAAAGAAAACTCAGGAGCACGTACGTGTTTCAAGCGTAATACCGCTCCGCATATGTTCGAGCAAATATCCAGAGGATTATGAGAAAAAAATACAACTCCGCGCTTATATTATGGAAGAGGGTCTGCGATTATGTTCATGCCTACTGCAGCGCTACGGAATAGCTTTTCGTGCATAATTTATCACTTGCCAAAGCTTCCCTCATCCCAGCGTCATTGGCCAATAGCTGGCATCCCCGACTTATTAATATCGCATCAATACACGCCGGCCCGAAACGGGATCGAACCCTTTTGGGAGGGGGAGACGCTGAGTCCACGAGAAAATTGATTGTGCTGGATTTAAAATTCAATTTCGAAGCGGTACCCAAAATCACTGATGCGGATTACGCGAAACGCTTTAAATAAAGCCCCTTCGGCCTTAACTCCTTTATTTATGTCGAAGCTGTGTACTCGTATATCTATTTCTATTCCCTGCTCTTTAAGGCAATTTATCTTGCGAATTTTTTTAAGGCGGGTCGAGCGCGATTCTCTAGTCAATGAAGTGATATGAAAATTAATAGAATAAAATACTATTTTTGTATACTAGAACTATAAAAAAAAAATATATATATA
>UCOL01005193.1:0-12354 GCA_900474335.1 Ormyrus nitidulus | reverse complement strand
GAAATCGAGCTTTGAGCAAGGAATTTTAAAAATTCTGTTTTTTAAAACTTTAAATATTCCAATAACAAAATTTATATTCAAATTTTGTTAGCTTTCCATTAAATTCTAAAATGAGCATATAAACATAAAATAATAATTAAAAACGAGATATTAATGAAACAATAAATTAGTTAGGAGGAAGCTAACTGCCAATGACTTGGCAGCGGTTTTTTGTGTGTCAGCGATAAATCTCTATTTCCAAAAATTTCCAGTTTCTTTATTCATGGTATAAAATTCTCAATTAAATAATAGTTCACCCAAAGATTTTGAAAGCCTGCAAAGCAAAAAATATAGCAAGAATTACACAATCATATAAAATCGCTCATTATTATTTAATGTTCAATTTGTAAATTACTTTTGACACATAGGTGTTAACGTGCAGAAGCAGCAGTCATAATGGACAAAAATATCTGGCGGATTTACTTACAATGCTTACTCGGGTTTTTACCAAGTGGCAATTGTCACTCATGCAAGCCTAAATTTATACATCCCTATTAACCTTCTAGCATAGAGCCTCTGAAAGGTCTTAAAAATTCCCAGAGCGAACGCATATAAGTCTATTAAGTAAGCCGTTCGTGGCCCCGCTGAAGCAGAGTTGTCGAGAACGTTGGACCGAGCGGTTCGTCTGCAGCGCTTCTGTATTTTAACGACTGAATTTCTTTAAAGCGGTGAGTAAGATTGTGGTGCACATACTGTAAAGTTATATGAATGGTTAACGTGTTTGATTTTATAAATTTATTGTTCGATTAAGTCATTTTGTAAGTTGAGAGGTGTTATAATGAAGTTTGGATAAAATACGTTTGAAACGCATTCGATGGTTTGGTATACTTTTATATACTACCAGGTGCGGAGCCATCTAACAAAAAAAAAGTAACGTGCGTTGTTAGTAGCAATTTTTCACTGAATCTTTTACCTTTGCATAAAACTTTATTTGCACTTTTTGTTTAAATATTATTTTAAGTTAGAGAATAACTTTTAATATCATTTCAAGGTCATAAAAATAGTTTGTACTTTAAAAACAGTAGTCAAGGTAAATTTTAATGCTTTATTATTGTGAAAAATAAGAAACTCTATGTCATGATAAAGTAATTTCAACGGTGAAGGTCAAACCATTTTATTGAAATTAGCTTTCATGAGAAGAGCTAGCTTAATAGTAAGAAACGCTCTTAAATTGCATAATTGACGGTGAAGTGCATGGAAATAGAAGTTAGAAATAGGAAGTAAGCAAGCTGCATTGCCAACTGAATTACTTTCAATTTGATTTAGGATAATATATTGAAACACATTAACAAATGTATAAAAATGAAAAATAGCGCTTTTTATTAACATAAAATTTTACTTTCAAGTATCTTGAACAGTTTATTTTTTGAAAACGTACTGTAAGAAATTAGAAAAAAAAAATTTTTGTGATATTTTGGACTTGAAATATTGGAAGTACAGAATTTTATCTAATTTTTCATTTTTCTTTACAACTGATCAAATTATAAATACCTTTTTTCGATGCCATTATTAAAAAAAGGTGTAGCACAAATATTTTTATAAGAATTTTCCATACTGAAAAAAGTCTTTAGTTATTATTACAATTTTTATCTTCATATTTTTAGAAAAACAAATAATTGCTTACTTAATTATAAAACTTAGAAACTTGTGAAGTTTGTGAAACAAAGCTCTGTATTCGAAAAAAGGTAAGTGAAATTTGATTTAATGCAATTTTAATTTGTTTACTAGAAAGATTAAATAAGAACAGTGACATTGTTCAATTTTTTACTTGCAGGGCAGGATTAGTCATCAAATGCATTGACCAGCACAATGAAAAAATTATTAGTTATCTTTTTGATTATTTTCCTACTCGATATTGGCTTATACGTCCACGCTACTCAACAGTTTTTCATCACTAAACAATGGATAACCAAGCATAAATATTTTTCCATTCCAGTAAAAACAAATAAAAGTTTATATACTGTAGCCTGGGGTGAAAATAACATTATATACGTACAACCTGTATCACCATATAGCAAACCCTGCGAAATTCGTGTCAATATTGATACGTCAATACCTTCTTTCAAATTTTTAAGAGGTATTCGGGTAAAAGCTCTTGGTAATGGTAACATTATCGTTAACATACATCAAGAAATAAAGGACAGCCGATCCTTCGCAAACATTTTCGTAATAATTGATCCTTTAATTTGTGATGGACGAACTCAGATGTACCCGAACAGTGGGGTTGAATACGTCATATTTAACTATGACACCTTCGATCTAATTCCTGCTTTAAGAAAGTCATCTTACCTGAGGCGTATCAAGGCCACTGGTGAAGTAACACTGGTAAACTACGCGTTGGATCCAAGCATTAACTTACTTGACAGTTCGTGTCTTGTGCCAGTGAAACCTGAGGATCTATCCAAAGGTTACTTCATTATCACACAGGTGTCAAACAAGATGATTCTGAGCCTGCTGGATGAAAAATTTAAGCTAGTTAAGCAGACCCATCGAATTGGTCGAGCCATGTCATGTTCAACTGATTTTGGAGCCATCAGCACCTGTTACGTTGAGGGTAATCGTGGTATTTGCGAATTTTTAGACGAGAATCTTAATTATAAAGTAAAGGTCCCAATGTATCATGCAGAGGGTTATTTGAAGTTCATTTGGATATCCAATTTAGAAAATGGCAATGCAATCGTTCTAATGCAGCATAATGTACAAAATGGATTTGAAACATTCGGTGTAGCTCGTGTTCAGCGTATTAATAAGAATGGGACTACAAGTGAAATTATGGGAGTTGGAATATTAAAAGATATTAATAATCTACTGTTCGGTACTTCAGTGAATAATGACGAATATTGCATTATCAGTGTTCAAAGAGAAATCCTGTCGGAATATATCACCTCTCCTATTATCGTCAATACTACTTGTATTAGCACTATGTAGTGATTTGTTATATAGAAAATAGTTTGTGAAAAATGTTATTTGTTTAAAATAGTATTTAATTTGTTGTTAATTTAATGTTTGTTGCAAATAAAAATTTAATTTCTCATGGTTTTCTTTTATTTCCATGAAAATTGCATGAGAAAATAGAAATTTTTATTTAATCGGTAAAAGTTATAATGATGTACTTAAAAAAAATCCGCAAAAATGTTACCTTTTCTCAAAATAATTTCTATTTCTTAAATTGATTAAACAATTTTATTCTATTATAATACTCACTCTAATTTAAAGTATATTTTTAAAAACGTAAATAATTAAAAATTAAAAGCTATAACCTAAATATAAAATTAAGAATGATAACTAAAATTTAAAAATGATAAAACATTTAAATAAAAAAAATGTATTTTTTAAACATTAAGCGCAAATTAAATATGATTATTTTCAGAACTCAAGAATAATCAATTATCACAAGAATGAAGCTGCTGTTTCTGATATCAATTATTTTACTACTTGGCATTGACTTTCTCTGTGCCGAGGATCCAGGATCTCTCTTTACGAAGCATTGGAAAACAAAAGATGAGAACATTCCGTTTCCCATCAAGGCAAGGAACATTTTATTTACGGTAGCTTGGCGTAAAAACGACTCCATTCACGTCCAGTCTCCACCAGAAGCGAAGATAAAACCTTGCGAAATTCCTATTGACTTGGGAAAGGGTAATGAAGTTAACAAACGTCTGTGGGGCCAAGCTCTTGGCAACGGTAAAATTGTCGCTCACACAGAATTTTGGAACAATGGTGACTTTGTTTCGAACATATACGTTATTATTGATCCATTCGAATGTAATGCCAAAAAGCTAGTTATACCTATTCAAGGTATTTACAGTTACATGCTCATGATAACCTACCAAGATACCTTTGATGTCTTATCTCCACATCATCGTTACACCGACGATGCTCCTTTCCCTACTCGCTACAACGACAAAGGAGAGAGGGTTGGAATTCCTTACGAAGTGGACCCAAAGGTTAGCTTACTCGGACGTAACTGTCTTACAACAATAAAACATCAAGACCCATCCGAAGGTTATTTAGTCGCAACAACAAAGGAAAACGTGACTTACGTGAGTGTGGTCAACTCAAAGTTCCAGTTGGTTAAGAAAGCCAACCGAACGGGATTTCTTGAATCGTGCTCGACAGAATATGGCAAGATCAGTGTCTGCTACTCTATAGACGGGCAAATTTTTTGTGAGTTTTTAACTCCAGATTTGGAAACAAAGATGAAGGTTCCCCTCACCAAAGCAAAAAATGGTCGTATACGCAGTGCCTATATATCAAATCTGGCAGACGGAGCTTCTGTAATTATAACTAAATATAATTTCAATGAGAAAAACGACACAGCCAAAATTCATATGCAAAGAATTAAAAAAGATGGTACGACTGCCGAAGCTGTTGAGGTTTATGAATATAATGATCCAGATTACTTTCCTATCGGTATGGGAATGGATAATGGCGAGTTTTGTCTAGTCAGCATAGAAAAAGAACGGCCAAATACCGGGCTTAGCTATCCGGCTATTATCGATGCTAGATGTACTGCTGCAACAAAGTGATGACGTTACTACTAGTGATATTAATTATAAATATATTTGAATTCTGAACAATGTTATTGTTATAAGTTTATTCAATTTTTGTTAGCTTTGGATGTGTAGTCATTTACAAAAAAATAAAATTAGTTTTGTCTTTTACAAATAACTTTTATTATTTAATTAGTAAAACGCAATATTTACTGAATAAATAAGATTTTTGCACATTTATTTATGAAAGTCTTTCAAATTCCTTGCTTTTCAAATAAATGGATAGCAAATTAATTTTATTGTATAAATTAAGTTGCCAATCTAACATCATTCAAGAAATATCTAAAAAAATTTACCATTTAATCTATTCTTTTTTAAATGAACAAATTTTAAAGAAAATTTAGAAAGTTGCATAATGTATTATTACTTTTAATTACGTTTTATGGATTTTCGGTAGAGTCTTTTCTTGCAGTGACTCCCACGAGTCGTACTGAAACCGAAATTGTTTATAGCTGCCTTCAAAACTCAGTGTTGAAATTAATTTTGCAGTTTACATGGATTTTGTTATTCGCATTTACTTTTATGACGATTACTTGACCTTGAAATAATATTAAAATTAATTTACACTAATTAAAATGAACAAAAAATAAAAAGCGTTTTCACAATTTTTAATTTCGAATTAAAATATTTATAAATAAAACTAGGTTCAGATGAGATATTAATTTAGATACTTATTTCTTGTAGATCCTCCTGATAAATATCAATGGCCAAATTAAAATTGCTTTTTTTGATTGCACCAATATTGGATGTTGTTTTGGGAATCCGTGTTTTAGAAGATTCATTATTTTCTAAGAAATGGACGATAGAGGACAAAACTTATCCCATTGCATTTAAGGCAAATAATAGTCTGTTCACTTTAGCATGGCGACCAAACAAAATTATACATATAGAATCTTTAACGATGGAAAAATTCTCACCATCTTGTAATATTACTTTTAATATTAAAAATGAAGACAGTGCTCAAGGCAATGATTATGAGAGTTGGCCTTTCATACCCACAACACGGGTTTATTCTCTTGGTAATGGCAAAATTGTTGTCGTATCGAAGTATTCTGCAGATTGGAATCAATATATGTTCGGCATTATCGACCATTCCGCTTGTGAAGGCAAGGTCGTGCAAGAAATTATGACTGATTATATTCAAATTGTTCCTTACTACGATACATTCGATGTAATTTCAATGAAGAATGAAAATGGTGTCAAGATTTTTTCAAGATTCTTAAAACGCTACAATGACAAGGGTGAAAGAATTATACTACCTTATAGAATTGATTCACGTACCTCTTTATCCGATCTAAGACAGGTAGCAGCAGTCATACCCTACAATGCATCAGGCGGTCTCGTCTTTGTAACACGCGACATGACAATAAGTCTGCTAAATTCAAGATTTGAATTGCAGAAACAAATTTATCGATCAGGGGAGCCGATACATATCTCTGTGGAATACGGATCTATCGCTATTTGTTACATTGTAGAAGAAACGTTGTTCTGCGAATTTTTTTATTCGAATTTGGAAAGCCAATTCATAGTTTCTGTACTCCACACTGGTTTTGTATATTTTAGTAACCTTCAGCAATTGACGGATGGCAGTAGTTTGATTCAATATGGTGTAAATAAGAATGACAAATTAATCTGTTATATGCAAAGAATTTATAAAAATGGTACGACTTCCGAAACAGTTGAAACAACTCAATATGACAACGTACTTAGGAATTATAATTCTGGATTTGGAATGGATGACGATGAATTTTGTTTTGTTAAAATCGAAGAAGAAAAAAACAAAACTTCCGTCTCATGCACAGAAGGCTTGATGGAGCGACCAAATTTTCCTTAAAAATTGTTAAATGTACACCAAAATGATTGTTACTACACTGCAACACATTGACGGGCTTTTTAATACTTACGTTTTACGTACATTAATAGTTTTATTTTAAAGCATAATTTCTTGAGTATAATTTCTTAATACTTTTACTTATCTATGATAAAATAACTGAAGTAAATTTTATATACTTCAGACTCTTGCTATTTATAGACCTCTTTTCTATCTTATTTTCATAAAATATGTTTATACGTTCTTTTTTTGTAAATTTTTACGAAATAAACAATAAAAATATGTTTCTGAGTTTAAATTAATAACTGTTATTTTTAATCATCCTTGTTTACCAGAATTAATAATTAATAATTATTATCTTTCTTATTCGTGCACACTTTATCCGTATACATTTAAATTTAATTTTAAAAATTAAATGTAATAAGAATACAAAAATGTAGTTATAATATAAAAAAAATGTGCGTTTTCAAAAATAAACCAATTATATCTGCATACGTGGAAGTTTTTTAACAGTGTATATCAAATTTATTTATTAATTTAGTCTAGAAATTTTCTTAATTAGTTGTAGATGATATGTATCCTGTTGAAAAAATCTTTTGAAATTTTTAGATTCTAATGCAAATACACATATTATATCCTATAAATGACTTTTATAAGGGTCCTTCAATAGGACAGACTTTCAACAAAATCAAACACTTTTTAAATATTTTCTTTTAGCAAATGATGATTAATCTTGGTTATTATTTGTTTTAGTTTTTTAATATCCACTACTTCGATGGATAAATTCACATTTCTCTTCCTAATTATTTCACTATTTGGTGTCAAATTAGGAATAAACGCCGCAGAAAAAGCTCAATTGACCAATCAATGGCAGGTGACGGAACCGTTTTACGCTTATCCCATCAAAGTGAAGAACAATCTCTTAACAATATCGTGGCTCAAGAACAATACTTTGTACGTGCAACCTCTGTCTAAGGGAAATATTGAGGCGTGCGAAATACCCATTAACATCGACGAGGAAGCCGACTCTACAATCCAATTCATGTGGGCGGATACTTTGGGCAACAACAAGGTCAATGTATTATCTACCTTGTATGCTGGGGAGAGTAATCCAGTAGCTAATTTAATTGTCATTGCTGATTTAAGGAGTTGCACATCCAAACTTATAACTTTACCTTGTGAAGGTGTGTTGTGTTTCAAGATCACCATACCCTATCACAACACCTTTGATCTGTTTCCTCCACGGGATCACATGAACAATACTATAGATAACTTTGTAACTCGGTACAACGATGAAGGGCAAAGAATCGAGCTGCACGATCAGTTCGATGAACGTGTTCTGTATCCCGGAGCTATTCTCAATACGGGAAGTATGTCGTATCGCAATGGATCTATTGGTTATCTGATTGTAGCAGTGGAATATGAAGCGGAAGAAGCCGTCATAAGCTTGTTGAATTCAAAGTTGGAAATGGTGAAGCAAACGCGTAGACCATCACAAAACATAGCCAGTGCTACGGGATATTACACCATCAGTTTAGGCTATGCGCAGGAGAATCGGATGTACTTGGAATTTCTCAATTTGAACCTGGAAACCGAGAAAAAAGTTCCTTTGTTCAAACCTTACCTGGGCGTATTGAAAGATGCTTTTCCACATAACTTAAGAGATGGCAGTACTTTGATGAAGTTTCATTACAAAAACGAAAACAACCTTGAAGAACACGATAAAATTTATGTACAGAAAGTTTTTAAGAACGGAACGGCCAGTGATGCAATAGAAATCGCTTCTTTACCTGCAAAGAAGATGACTTCATTTTTTGGTTTTGAGATGGAAAACGAATTTTGTATGATCATCAGTACTAAAGACGATAAAAAGTCTGGACGCTTGTATTCAGTTGAAGCCAGATGTTTTGATCCAGAAAAGTTAATTTCTAAACGACACTGACATCCTTCGAGCTCATGATGAAATAAATTTTGACTTTACAACGAGCTTTATAATTAGTACTTAGAAATGCTTTGTATCGAATGTCATGTTAATTATAAAATTGAATGGGTCGATAATATTATGAATGACATGCCTGTCTTTCCAAAAATTATTGTTTTGTCAGTATTTTAGTATTGTCATTGATTATATTTTGACATTTTGATGTTGATGATACTTTGTTCTGCTATTGACATGTTATTATTGAAAATTAGTAAAATCATGTGTGTATTAAAAATTGTATTATTATTTTAGATTCACCTCATTATTTTAATATTGATATACTAACAGTACAAGCCAAGATTGTTTCGTAATTTTTATAGCAATACATTTACCCGAAAATGATTTGTAATTTCGCAGCTGCGTTTGCAGCATTGACAGTTTTTCAAATTAAAATACAATTTACACTCGTAAATGACAAATCCAATTTTTGTCCGTTCAGCTGAGCGGCACGTGATAATAGAAATTGCGATGCGTCCTGCATCGTCGCTTCGATCAATTTACTGTAATTGAAACAATTTATCTTGTATTCATATCGAACGCTCAAAACTAAATGGAATTACTTAAAAGCAAACCCGTAATATTTATACATATGTAAATATTACATTTAAACTATAAGCTTTTCAAATCTTTTATTCTGCCAGGTAAGGCCCTAAAATTGTGTATTTAATTTATAGATTTGAAAATGAAACCTGCAGCTATTCATGATATCAATAATAAAACTAAAAAAATATTTTAAACACGTCTTCAACAATCTACATTAATTTATTTCAGCTTTAATTTTTCAGTTCAGACCTAATCCTCTAACCTGAAACCCCTTCAACCGAACAAATTCCCATCAACACCACCCTCAAGAAAATCACTGACCCTCATCGTCACCAGTTCCACCTTCATATTTAAAAAAGAAAAACCAGAAAAATAGCGAGATCCCGGGAGATTAGCGAGTCGAGGGTCGATGCAGACGGGAATCCTGGCCTCATCTGCATAGATATTAGTTCGTCTTCTCCTCGACAGAGAGGCGATTCAGTGTGCGAGGGTAGTCCTTTGAGACGGCCAGTCGGTCCTTCTTCCCTTTGGCCCATGGCGAGATTTTTATCCGAGCAAATGGAACAATTTCATCAGCCCGGAGCTTTGGTTTCGGCGACGCTCCTCGACGAGAGGAGCTGGAATGCTGGTAGCCTTTCTCTCTTTCTTCTTTTGAGTAGGAATTGTTGAAGGAATATCTCTCTTGGGCGAGTTGAGTGAGCCGCTTCTGAAGTTTTTCAGGGCTTTACTTGATTATTCACAGAGCACGGTTTGTGATCTTTTAAGAAAATGGGGATTTTTAAATTACTTCGGAAAGTAAAAAACCGAATGTTTGAATTGTACATAAGTTTGAAAATAAGCAATAAAGTGTGATGAGATAAGAATAATAAAATCAGAATCGGACCTGCCTCTTCCAAGCGAAATAGGCGAATTCAGACATTCAACTTACTTTCTCACCTCTCCTTGGAACGGAAAGAGTCGCGTGCACGCGATATCCGGTCTCCGACGGTGAGTTAAAGCGTCCGCGTTAAGCGAGTTAGCAACTTTGCGTTTTATCTCGAGCCCCGGATACTCTTTGTCGTTTGCTTAATTTCATTTAAACTTATCCAATCTAGAGAATTACTGCACCCTGCAAAGGCTCCTTGCAGCCGGGGAACGCAGAGCCCCGATTGAATTTCCTTAAGGAATTTTGTAATCTACCCTGCACAATTGTGCCCTGCATAATTTTTGCGAGGTGAACTCTTTCGGATCAAGTTTTTGCTTTACGAGGCTTTCGTCGCGGCATGGAAGTCGGTATTTTGCTTTTTGTATTTTTAAACAGCCTGTGGAGTTTACTTGTATTTACATATTTTTAATTTATATTTGTCAAAATGTAACTATTAACTATTTAACTCTTTAAACCTAGGAATTTTTCGCATGTCTACAGTGCATCTTCTTGTGCAAAATTAAAGCCGAAAGAGAAGAAAAAATTCTCTACAACCCCTTCTAATCATTGACTTACTCACTCCCAAACTACCGGCCCGAACTAAAATCCAAAGAGGACAACCCGACGAGAAGGCAAGCGCCTAATCAACGTCTCGGCCGAATCCAATTCTTCCGAATTACAAGCTCTCTCTCTCGAAATTTCCAGCGTCAACTCGGTTAACTTACAATCAGCCTCTGCCGATTTCGTCCCGTCCCAGTTCGCAGCGCGCCGAGATCCTAACGAGGTAAGCGTGACGAGCCTGATCAAACGCTCATTTCCACCTACCGGGGCCAGGAATCAATCCCGGACGCGTCGATTCGATTCGATTAAAATCCGAGCCGCCCCCTCGATTATGATTAAAGGTCCGCTCGATATCGACGCTCGGCCCCTATTAGCCGCCCGGCGAAAGAGGAAATGCTTTTTCGGTGGGCGAGGAGGCTGAGACACTTTTTTCGACGGGAGATTTGATTTGTCTGAGCGAGGAGGGGAGTGGGGCGGCTTTATTGGGTTATTATAGTTTGGGTTTGTGCAAAATTCGTCTTTCCGAAGTGGGTTTCGAGGCGAAAGTTCGAAATTTTACGGTAAATCGCCGAGTATTGCAAGTTTTTAGTAAACGAATTAATTGAATTAATAGAATTGTCGCGGATGACATCGTCCGTAAACGAAAGACGATCGCTGTGCAGGGAGATACGAGGACCGTTCTGCATGGTGAACGGTTAGCTCAGTGGTTAGAGGTCTTTGCAACTATGGGTACCCAGGTTCGAATCACGTTCGGACGCTTATTTTTTCGCTCCTTGCGGTCTTTAATTCTTAATTTAGATCCCCTCGCCCGTCACCGAATATTATGAATCGATCGCATTTCTACTGTACTAACCGATAAAAAACGTTTATAAAAATATTTCTTCTTTTCACTTTTAAATTATTGAAAGAACTACATACTTTTCTAATAAATTTGTGCAAAGTATGATTTAAAATTAAAATTGTTGTTCATGCACATATGACTCGAGATAAAAAAATGCCACTATGAAAAATACGGAGTTTTAGTGTAATTAAAAAGTAAACGTCACCCATCTGTGACCTATTTTCTCTTTCTACAAATATTTTGCCGACAATCAGAAGCAAAACCCTTTAATGGGTGGCTAAAAATTAATTACACTTCTTCACTATATATATATATTTATTATACGGAAATAAGGTAGCATATTTCTAATAAATTCATGTTAATTAAAATTAATTTTTCGACTACCACTGAACTTAAGAGTTAAATGCCTCTCTTTTCGCCAACAACAGCTGTTTGAATTAGAAAACAAAATTACGATTTTCAGTTTAATTTAATTATGCTTGTACGGCACTTCATTCTGCCTCCGCTCCAGATAGCAACAAAGAGTTCGCGTACATTTTACTCGTAAATGCACGATTTGCCTCGGGCTTCGCGCGACTCGGTTGAAATTCCTACCCCGCTGCACATATGAGCAGATATAAATACGAACTAAACGCGGAAATTTTGACTAAGGAAATTCCTTTGTTCAATATTGCAAGCTGAAATTTCGATATTTTTTTGCAAATGTCGACTTTCATTTGCGTTGTACAAAAATCATTTTCCCAGATGAAAATTTAAAGGTTTTTTGAAATGAAGAATTTCAAATCGACTAATTTTTGTAATCACGATAAAGGATTTATAATTGGGAAAGTAGTGAATTTACGCGAGGCGTAAACTAAATTATAAAAAAACAGACATTCTATAAAAATTTGTATATAATTTTACGATTATACATATATAAGTATTATAACAATTAAATAATAACAATAAAACTTTTGCTTTCTCCTAGAGGAAGCTTTGTGATAGCAATTTTTGGAGTTGTTCTAAAAACCTGTTATAATTGTATTTTAAAGTGCCAGGAACAAGAATAATTAGTTTGTGTGTGTGTGTGTGTGTGTGTGTGTGTGTGTGTGTGTGTGTGTG
>UCOL01005192.1:0-12360 GCA_900474335.1 Ormyrus nitidulus | reverse complement strand
CAGGAACACCTTAAGGACGACGCGACATCTACCTCAAAGCGATCCATCTGTGGTACAGTCGATGCGCCGAAAATCGAAAGGTGTTCCTATAGGCGATGTCCAGGTGTCCAGGAACACCTTAAGGACGATGAGATTGTATTGTACTGTAATAAAGGTAAGGAAAAATATTTTTAAAATAATACTTTTGGTTTAGATTTTCATTTATTACTTAAATCAATATACTGTTTTAAGTATTATTTAACGTTTGTATTCATTTATACTTTTAAAAATATTTAATTTTAACGTGTAGCTATGGAATTTCACTCTTTATAATTAAGTGTGGTAATGATTTGGAAGTAGCTGAAGATTATCCCGTTCAAGAAATCCAGATTGTTTGAAATTAATTTTGGATAAATAAAGTTTTTCAAGTAACTATTTTCGTTTCATATATTTCAGAAGACAAAAATCTTCATTCCCATTATGATGTAGCAATTTTAAAATTTTGTATTTTACTGAAATTTCAAAATTTCAAACTCAATAAAGAAAAAGTAGTATTTTTAAATCTAACTATTTCTTCGAAAGAAACGGAAAACTGTTCATTTAAATAAACAATATTAGATTAATATTTAAAAAAAAAGCACAACTACTAGCCCTAAACTTGAAAGTCCTTAAAAAAACAGGACACGATTCTTTCAGTTCCAAATCCTAACGCCCCGAATGCTGACGATTCATCAAATAAATGCAGCAACTTCTGACAAACAGAACGCTGGCGCATCAGGCTGAAGAAAAATTCTCACTCCCGCGGCGTAACGCCCATTTATTTCTCCCATCGCTCGGAGCAGTGGATCGAGGCGAGTCCTTTCGCGGCCTCCGGTCAAGGAAGCTGCAGCAGCAGCAGCAGTAGCAGCAGTACGTACTTTACTCGCTCGCAGGTATCACCGGAGGCGCCGGGGAGGATCTATGTGGGCCCGCCAAAGTTGCTTTTAAAATTTATAGCCGCGAGACGGCCGGCGCCGGAAGTACGAGCTCGTCGAGGGGGCTGAATTTTCGGCCGCGGAGGAGGCGGGGAAGACGGACGATCCTCTCCAGCCGCCTGACGGGTACGAGCTGCTCTCATTAAAATTAATTATGCATTAGGCATAGAACGCCCGAGTACATCTTTGGAGCCTCGAGGAAAGAGATGACTCTGGCAGGAGCTGGCTGGGGCCTCGATTGGTTTTCGAAACTTGGAGGACGCTGAGGTGCTAAGGTTTGCTGGAGGGTCTTAATTTTTTTTCAATTTCAAGTTCTTTATTAAGTGCTCTAAATTCATGAAAGTACACTGGGATTAGAATCTGACTTGGGCTTATTTTCAAAAGCTCTTTTGCTGAGAGTATTTTGACAACTTTCAAATTTGATCTTTTTTTTTGATTGAAATATTTAAAAAATTAAAGACTTGAATAAAACATGAAGTGATGAAAAAGTGCATAAGATGCATAAAAAATAAAATATTTTAAAATTATGTAACAAACAGAAGACACTAAAATTCTATTAACCTCCAAAAAAAAAAACTTTCTAACACCCCAAAAGCACGAATTATATAGAACAAAGAATCACGGCACTTGGCTAGAATTTATCTTCATGCTCTCTCGGGCCAACACCTTGCACTCTATGTTTCGCTCCTAAGTCAAAAAAGGCTCGCTCGAGGAGAGAGAGAGAGAGAGAGAGGAGAGCTCATAAAGTTGAAATCCAAAAGCCCGGCAGTTATGTGTACTCGCTCTCGTACATCCTAATTCCGGTCCGCTTGCGCGCAAAGTTGGCGCTCTCGCCGCTCGGAATACGGGGCACGTCAGGCTCGTCGTTCGGCGCTCTCTCGCGTTTTGCATCCCTCTCCCCCCCCCCCCCTTTGTGTGTGCATAAAGAGAGGCTCACGTGCGGCCGCGTATAAAAGCGGGAAATAAAGGCGCCTCGGCGGTGAAACCGCAGAGGCCTCTCTCTCGGCGTGTGCACCTGCAATCCTCCTTCCGCGCGACCGGCGTCTCGGAGGAGCCGCCCCCCGAGGCTGACGACCTCGAGGAAACTAATGGAGCCTGCGTGCTTACTTCGCGCGCCCGCGCGAATTTACTCATTACGCGGGAATTGCGTGCGTTTCGGGCCCCGATTCGCTTTGTCTTTGTTGCGAGCGAGCTTACGATGATTTGTTGCCGGGCGGCGAAATTGGGGTAGACACTTGGGGTGGTTCATTTTTAATGATGTACGGAGACGTGCAAGACGTTGGAAAATACGGGGTTGCATTTGGTTTCGAGTTTATTAAACAATAATTGGTTTAAATTTAATACGGTCAATCCGTCTGGCAAAGCTCCGTATAAGATTAGCATAACTAAATGTATGCAGATGTATTCAGTTTCAATTAAATAAATTGTATTGTATTCAACGTGTGACGCCAATTCAATGACGCCAATTATACTTCTCAAATGTCAATATTCTTACATAACAATTTGTTCCTTAATAAATTACCAAAAATTCAACGATTTCAAGATATCAACGTACCATCGACGCCGTTCGACTACAATTTTCGGCTCTTCAATTGTAATAGAATCTTCCTTCTTTTTAACTTTGATACCATGATAGGCAACCGTCGTGCACACGTCATCGGTTTTCTGTACCAGATCCGAGCCGAGCGTTCTCGACACCGATATATCCGTTTCCGGCGGATAGTCACTCCCGTCACTCTTTTGAACTGTGTGTTTGCTTTCAGTCTTCATGACGTAGAATGCACGACTCTTCCGGCAAATGTACGTTAAACCTTCGTCGCGAAAGGTCTGTCCCAACTGTAGATTTCCAAATGGAACTTGTACATTCAACAACGTTTCGCCATATCCTTTATAGCTCTGGACTTTATCGGATTTAACAAATTTCACTCGCAATATCGAAAACCGTGCACTTGAAAATCACCAAGAACAGTCCAGCAATTACAAACGACCAAAGTCCACATCCCAATTATCGCCGAGCGTCGATACGATTTTTCGGTCGTTCGTTAGAGCAGCGCGCGGACTCGACTGAAGTCGCACTTCCGGCGCACTCGCGCTCAAAGTGTGTCCCCGTAAATGTTCAATTACGCGAACGTTCGGGCGAGTCCGAACGTTTACGCGCTCGGCGTCACGCTACGCGCCGATTGTCAATGAACGCTGGGCTGCGTGGCATTCGTTCGCTCATTATTTTGTCCGGATGAATCGAGGCGGTCGCGAGTTGGGTTTCGTTTTGCGCTCGGCGTGCCATGTCGACGCCGCCAGTCGACCGATTTCGTATTGAGATTCTGTAATGGATTTACATGCTGAGGTAAGTTGATTGGGTGTGATGGTCGAATTTATTTTTAGGTGTTTATTGACCGATTCGTTTTATTTTACTTTTAGTTCGATTAAGATAATGTTTGGTCTGCATTGATGCATTTTTGCTGAATTTTTGAAATTCGTTAACGTGGAGAAAAAGAAATTGAAATAATAGACGAATGCGCTTACTTTCATTTCAGTGAACAAACATATAAATATTTAGAAAAATATACCAAAAAATAAATAATATTGCTACAAAAAACTCGAAAAAGTTTTTTTGATTATAAAAAAACCAAACGAAGTTCGAAACGAGTTTATGTTGATAAAGGCGTCTCGATCGCGTCACCGTGAATTCAAATAAACAAACTATAAAACCAAAACAATGTAAATTAAAAAAAAGTAAACGTACCGTCCGCAAAGACCGCCTCCGAGCTCCCCAACTCAATTGTCTGAAGCCTCCCTCCAAATTTCCAACGCGCAACAAGAAATCAGCCAGCCAAAAGCGAAGAACACATATATCCCCAAAAGAAGCAAAGAGCTCCCGGGTATAACAAGCGAGCGCAGAAACGATTTCGCGAGGAATAAGAAGCAAAGAGGCAGAAGAAGAAGCTCTCGTCTGGAAAAAGTCCATTGTCTTGTAGTCGCGAGAGGCGGCCTCTCACTCCTTTTCCGCGACAAAGCGCGAGTCTCTCTCTCTCTCTCTCCCCCGGGGACACTCCGGCGCGCCTCGCAATTTTTGCACGAGACGCCCCGCGGAGTTTCGCGCGTTATTCGCGCGCCCGCGAAATTCCGGACGCCGCCGATCCTCTCTCTCTGCACGCCGGAGAATTGCAAATTTGCGCCGGAGAAAAAGGTGGAGAGAGAGAGAGAGAGAGGCGCGCGCGCGCAGCTCGTTATGTATGCCTACGAGGCGCGATTGAAATGCCGTCCGCGTTGCCGAAACGTTTGACTTGCGATGCCGGGGCGCGTTTGAGCCGATGTATCTTAACTCCCGCTCTGCAAATTTGTTCGGAATGTTGGCCCGGGAGACGGAAAGGCTGGAAGGAAAGGTGGGCTGGTGTGTTGGATTAGAAAGAGGGAAAATGGTGCTCTTAGCCTTTTGTGCGAGAATTCTTTGTTGATGCTTGTAGATTCAAGCGAGTAGATAAACGGTATGTAGGAGATAAATTGCTATAGTTATAAGGATGTTTCTTATTTTTAAAACAGTAATAATTTTAAAATTATAAATTAGTTATACAAGTCATTTCGAGGTTTCTTTGTCTTTGGCGCGACAGCTTCTTATTTCACAACAAATGATTTGAAAGCATCGTCGACAGGATTAACATTAAAATTGGATACCGCGATACCTTCACAATAGATGATTATCGCGCAGCATTTCGCGCTCATTAATCAAAAGCTTGTCCGGCGAATACACTTTCCGCGCGTAAACGCGCATAAATCCCGGCCGCGCGCATCAGCGGGCGCATTGTTTAGTAAACCTTCGTCCGCTTGATTCTAAAATTGCGCGGACACATCCGCGGCGAATTTATGCACTGATTGCGAAAGGCTCAAAGTGCCATTGCGGCCTCGTCAGGCGTAAAACCGAAGCTCGCGCATCTCTCTCTCTCTCTCTTTCTCTGCGCGGGCTAATATCCGCGTAAAACTGAACAAGTATATATCGCAGAAGTGGCGCGTCCTTATCCGAACGGTAGTATCTATGATCTGGGGCTTAGTATCTGGGGTTTTCTGCTTCCCGGCGAGAGCTACTCGGAATATATTACTACGGACGGGGCGCCGCATTATACCCGAAGTTTACCGGCGGACGGGGGAGAAAGAGATGTTGGGGAGAGAAATTAACCAACAATCGTAATCCCATCCTCCCGCGGAGCCAATTACCGGCGACCCAATATCTTCTTCGAAGGAATAACACTTCCTCGACCGTCTCGAATCTTGCTGTGTAGCTTAACGATATAGAATTTACGTGGGTCCGCGAAGGCTTCCGTGTTTCGCCGCTTCTGAAACTTGAAGATGCCTTAGAATTTACACTTTTCTAAAGTGTCTTGAAATCGGAGCTGCGTTGCACAACAAAATTGATTGCCTTATGCTTAACGGTTTCTATTTATACATACAGCATAATGAAAATATAAATATTACTGCATTTTTGTTTGTTTACCAAACAACGTAATTCCTGTATCACTGACAACCCCATCATCCCCATACCTTCGTATCGCCAAGCGCGCAGTAATCATCTCTCTCTCCCTCTCTCTCTCTCTCTCCCTCTCTCTCCGTCTACTCAACGCGATATCCTCTAGAGGTTTCTCATTCAATTCCGTCATCATCCTCTAGAAAGCGACAAGTCCCGCAAACCAACGGTCGACCAACGATATCAGCGAGTGGATGCAATCAATAATCGTCCCCACGACGTCTTATCTCCATACAGCCGTGAATCACTGAAAGCAACGCACCCCCTTCCCTCTCCGCACTGGACAATCTACAAACGGGCCAATTCAGAGAGAGAGAGGCTGACGCGCGCGTCATTCACACGTTCGGATATCTCGCTGGTACCGAATGCCTGTTAATTAGAGTCCGAGGATTCGGTCGCACTCGAGAGGAGAGGCTAATCGTCGCCGGATAGACGCGCTCTTACTCGCGAATTATTAAAACATCATCGCGCGCGAGAGGCGGAGAGAGCGGGGAGCTTAACAGCTGCCCGCGAGCCAACCTTTCCCCAAAGCTCGCGCGAGAGCGCAGCCTGCAATTATGCGACACGGGATACAGAAATGAGCGATAAGTGCTGGCGTTGTACCGGGGTAACGGAGGAGTTACGAGTTGCCTACGGTGAATCATCTTTTTCAAGTATTGAATAAGTTTTTATTTAGGGCCGAATGTTAAATCCTGTAACAAAATTCGATTTGAAAAGGGAATCATAAATTTCTCTTTTCGTTTCAGAAATCGATTCCGAATTTCCATTCCAATACGTTAAGGTCCAGTAAATCTCATTCGACTTTTAAATTAAATTTGTCTTGAAACTAAAATCTAACATTAGTTAAATATTAAATTTTAAAAACACTTTATCAATTTATTATTCATCCCAGAAAAAAGAAACCACTTTCTCCTAAGAAAGTGAAGAGCCACCAAAAAACGTTCCGCATTACCGCAGAAAAATTTTTCGAATTACATGTAGCAAAGTTTTTCCCTTTGCTCGCGAGAGGCGTTCCGTTTTCTTTATACATGGCTGCTCCGGCGTGCGATTGCCGCTGAACTTTACGAGCGGACCTTATACGTAAATGCGCCTTCTAGCCGGCTGAGCGGTTGGGCTCGGAAATTTTTTAGAGGAAAAATTTTGATCTCCCGCTCGTTTCCGTAAAGCGGTTTTACCGAGTGGTAAGATTTAAACTTTATACGTTAGCCGGGAATATTTCGCGGATTCTTTAACAGCTCCGTGGCTACGTCTCTCGGTTTTATACTTTGTGTAAGAATAAGAACTTTTACGATTCCCGGACGTGTGGGACACTGTTGAAGGGAAAACAGTCAGATGACAGCTTATGCAAAATTTATATACGAATTTATGCTTTTATTTGCGATGGAAAAAATGACATTTTTGACACTGAGGCGCGGAGCTTTTCACCTTTGGAAAATACATTTTCCGAGCGAGTGAACTTGCGCAAAAATTTCTCATCTTTTAATAAAAAAAAAAAAAAAAAACTAAATCACCGTAAAAATCTGAAATTGTCCAGCAGGCCATGCAAATCAACAGGTACCGGAGCGGAAAGTAGAAATCCTCTTTGCCGGGGCATAAGTCCGCGCGAGCCGATAAATAAAACACCTCAAGTGTCGCCTCAAGTATCCCGGGGTGCGCGACAGACTCGACTCGTTGCAATCAGCCGTCGGGCGTGAATCACCGAGGCGGCGCGATATTCGCGTACGAACGCATCGCCTTTAAAACGGCCACAAATCCGGCCTCCGAGTCGGCGAAACGAGCGCTCGAAACTTTTGTAGCTTTCGTCCGCGTTGCACGAAGTCCGACATGCGCGCGCGCGCGGGAGAGGGCGAAACTGACGGCCCACGATTTTTCCTCCTTTCTCGGCTCGAGGCCGACGGCGGCGACGAGCGCCAAGCTCGAGGACCGATAATGAAACAACCGAGTTAAGAGCGCACGTGGCTCGCCTGGTTAATAGCGCAGCCGGGGAGAGAGAGAGATCGCGTCGATCCTGCTCGGCCCCTTTTCTTCCACCTTTCCGATGTACGTTTTGATACTTGGAGCTTTTCTCGTCGGAAGCTGGGAGTCGGAGGTCAATTGTTTTATTTGTATTTGGTTTTAGGGAGGGAATGAATGAGTGATTGAGGCGAAGATCGTTTTTGGGTATATTTTTTGATCGGTGGAAAAAATTTATGTTGAGTATATTTTATTACAAAATGATGATAGTGATCTTTAACTTTATAAGTAAAAACTTAATAATTGAATCGATTTTTTAAGAAATCGAGGTTGAAGTAGGGATTATAATATAAATTTAAAAATTAGCCTTTTCTTAAAAAAAGCTTAAGTTTTTATATTCAGTATAAAAAGTGAGAATGGTTTTTTTCATATTAAGATCAGCCAAAATTCTTCGATTGAATTTTAATTATCTATGAATTATAATGTAAAACTGAAATTGAAAAAATTTTGATCAGTCCCGACGCAGAAACACCAGTGTGTATAAATTCTTTTATCCCGAGCTTCTCTCCCTCCTCCCTCACTACCGATCACACAGCTTGAAAGCGCGCTCTCGTACTCACAGAATCAGGGGACAGGTATATACCCCTCCCGCACTCTCTCTCTCTCTCTCTCTCTCGTGCCTTTTTTTCGTAAATGGAAACTGCCCGACACCAATGGGAGAGAGAGAAAGTTCCGACAAAAAGACGCGAGGGAATTCCGATGGAGCTTAAGTGCTTCCTGAACACAAAAGGGGTACAGGGACGTGTTCGGCAAGGTTTTATCCGCTCTCGCCCTCCTTTTTCCGTCCGTCTGTTTTGTAAATCCGATATCTGTCGAATTATGATTTCTGATTTCGAAACCGAAAATTTTGCATTTCAAAATAAAACTGAATTATCCGTTCGGTTCTAAATTATTGCCCGGACTTTGTTAGCAAGTTACTAAATGGAAGGTTCTAGGGGGTGAAATTTATATGATCGTAATATATCTCTCGGTTTTACGAAGCCCATCAAATTCACTTAAATCATAAAAGAAGAATGTTGCCCTATGCCCAGCCAGTAAGAAGAACAGCTCATTCATTTTTACAGCTTTTTACTGCTTTTCAAACTCATTAGAGCCACTAATTTATTACTTAAGCCCTTCACTCAATTTTGCAGCTTAACTCTTTAAGCCTCTTCCTATTTTGCCTTTATTTACGTTCTCGCGCCGAAGAACGAAGTTTTTATCGACCGAGCAAATTATGCACGAGTCTCGGTCGCGAAATTTCGAGTTCGGCTTTACGACGAAAAAGCAGAAGCGCAAATCACTCGGAAGGCGTTTCTGTTTCAGTTGTTTGAGCAACCAGAATAAACATGCGGTAATTTAAATTGATAGAAAGCCAGTAATTGATGTTTGCGATTTACTTTCAACTGACGCTATTTATTCGTTGACAGTCAGGAGAAGACAGTGAAATCAGCTTTATTGACTTAAATTATAATTTAGAATCAAACTTACTTAAACATTCGCAAAACGTTGAAGCTCAAACTTTCCCCCATACGAGCGTGAATTTTAACACAATTCGTTAAATTCGAAATCCCATTACATTCTATCATCCCGACGGCGGCCGAATCCAGCCGAAATCAACGGCGAAGCAACGGCGCGCAACGCGCTCGGTACATAATGCAGGGACAAAAACAGGGTGCACCTCCGCGCGACCGGCGCGCGAGAGAGAGAGAGAGAGAGGATATGCTCCGGGTCGTAAATAATTGCGGGGGGAGCCTGTATACGAGGGGCTGCAGCGCGGCGAGTCCCGTCGACGGTTCCCCGACGCAGCACACCTAGGAGAACGCGATTAAAGCCTTGCGGCGTTCCTCCTCTCCCGGCCGATATCCCGGTCAGCTCCCTCGTGAGCCGCCGCGATGCAACTTTAACGAGCGACAGTTCCTTGCACTTTAATCCATTATCTTCGCTCCGCAAGCCCTTCGTTATACGGCGGCGGCCGCGGAAAAAATATGTAGTCCGTAAAGACTTCCCTCTTTTTTTTTTTCTTTTCTTTTTTGTTCTACGCCCCCCGAGGCGCCCTCCCGGCCCGCCGCTATGAGCAGGATATTATTATTCTTTATTCACGAGCCGAGACTCGACGGGGCTCTCGCAAATTCAAATGCAGCTTTGTTTTTTCGAGTTTCTTTTTTCAGTTTTGAAGGGAGCTGTAATTGCGGGCTCTTCGGTCGGTATAAGCTTTGGAGATTCTGGATATAGCCGCTGAGAGAATCCTTGGTTTGGAAGAAGATCCGCAGCTTTTATCTAGCCACTTGAATTATTAGTTTCCAGAGGGAGTATAAGAATATTATAAGAATAAACAAGAGGAGCTAATCGCTAATCTTTTCTTCAAATCGTTCTCATATCGTCACGCTTGTAATTAGACACCCTTCGACGCGCGTCTGACGCGACAGTGGCAGAAATATCTACACTCCATACCGGGAGCAAATGAGATTCTACGGTCACAATTGAGTTTTTCGTCGGTAGGCGGGGGAAACGTAAAGCTTCGACGGTTACTCGATAGATTTCGAATTCCCCATGCGAGCACGCGAATCCTCGAAGGGATACCGGTGCTAATGAAGCGCCGGAAACGCGATAAGCCGCTGCATAAGGGATGCGCCTTTCTAGGTTCGCCGTTCGATAGATGTATAATTCTGACCGGACTGAGTTTGCTTAATTATATTATTGAACCGAGCCGAAAGTGGATTTACTTATTTCAGTTCGTTATTTTAACTGGATTATTTAACTTTTTTAAAGAAATAACGAGTTTTAAAGAATAGTGGAGGTAAGGCTGAAAAATCTTCATTTTGTTATCACTATGATTTCTAAATGAAATAAAGAAGAAGCGCGTATAAGCGCGCCGTACGATCAAGCAATTCCCCGAGTAATAAACGAATACAAATTCTACCTGCAATTATCGGGGCCGTTTCATTTAGAACTAATCTCAGAAACTTCCTGTTAATTTCCACATCTCGACGGTCAATTGGCAGTTACATCGGTGGAAACGAGCGGGTCCACGGTGCCCGAAACCCGTAAAGCCCGGCGCCCCGGCAATTTTCGACGTCATCGCGAAGCCCGTTGAGCGACAAATCACCGCTTCTGGCTGCCCCGGAAGCTGCCCGGAGCCGGAATTCGCAACGAGTAGTCCGGTACGCGCGGGTATGGCCTACTATCGGAAAGTCGCGGTCCATTGGCGGAGGCTGATATCGCGAAGTACCGGTACATCGAGCCTGATTGTCTTGGCTTCGCGGACCTTGACGAGAGAGGACAATGACCTTCGGGGAGGTAATGGGTTGTGCTACCGCCGCAATGGAGTTTCGCTGGATTGTGGATTTAGGGAGCCCTCGGGTGTAATGGTTTCTTGCTTTTCTCGACCGAGAAAGTGCAATAGAATATTACGACTGGATATTGCACGAGCTCGTACTTTGAAAAAATATTTTCAAAGTATCTCGGATGATTGCGTTAAAGAAACAATGTACCTCGATAAACCGTAAAAAATTTACCGGTGTTCTGTCGACTGTTCGCAGTAACACTCGTTCGCCTGATCTCTTTGTTCTAGAATGCATTCGCCCTTGTACGCGAAGTTGACAACCGCGCTGGAAGGCGACTCTGTAGTTGAATTCGAATCACGCACAGCGAACAGCCGTAACTAAACGCCGAACGACTTTCCCGCCTGACGATATTACACATTGTGCGTGATCGCAATGAGTCACGTCTTTATTTCGACCGAAAACTTTAGAAAGGTTAAAGGTGTAAAACGCTGCAATAAACATTTTTATTATTTAAGTAACGGCTGTTGGCGGGAAAAAGGAACAGTTCCGAAGTATTATTCGAAGTTTATTTTCATCTTTTGATCTCAAATATAATAGTACAGATTTTATCAAAAGTACAAGTAATGCGTTAATGTTTCAAAGAACAAAATCAACCATTTTTCCCATTTAGACTTTAAACTGTTTTACTATTATTAATAAATTTTGCTTTAAAATATCCGCAAACATTTCTTGCCAACAACGCAGTAGTTCAATATTAACATTCTCATTGTTAGAAAAACGCACTTTCCTAAAAAAAAAAAAAAAAGAAACCTGCAAAGCCTAAAGAGATCAGTCCGTGCAAAGAAGGCAACGCCGACGCATCACTCCGGAAGGCTTGCAGATCCAAAGGAATCCCGGGAGCGACGTGTACGAGACTTTTCCATCGACGCCGGAAAGGACTCCGGACGGTTTTGCTCGGGAAATCGGACACCGAGTATCGGTGCGCGCGAGACTTTCGGAATCCCTTTATTCTTCTCGACTTCGCTCCTCCTGGAATCAGCCTTTCATGCGCTCCCTTCTCGGAGGACGCCTCGGTGTCTCTCTCTCTCCCTCTCTAAGCTGATTCGCTTCGCCGAGGAAAACTGAGCCGCGGAACGGGAGCGACGGCTTCTTCCGCGAATCGCTCTGGGCTTTACGGATGATTGCCATTTTTCCCGAGTCGGCATTATGTAATTGGGTAAGGTATACATTGAGGAAAAATTTAATTGAATCAATACAATTTTACTATTAACTATTCCCAACTAAAACGTTACTTAAATTGGTAGGATGAACACAATTAATTCCATTACATAGGTCTGTTGTTTTGACAGGCTAAGCATATTGATTGCATTTAAATTTATATTAATTCAAACTTATTAAAGAAAATCCATTAAAAATAGATTAAAATAGATAAATAGATAAAAATAGGTACTGTTAAAAGTACTGTCAAATATTAATTTTAGAAAATTCTAGTCGGCAAGACAAAAGTATTGCCGAGGCTCGCGCGACTAGAAATTAGTATATTTACGCGTACGAGCGCGATCAGGTAAACACGCGCGGACGAACAATTCTCAGAAGGGCAGACTATGAAGCG
>UCOL01005191.1:0-12366 GCA_900474335.1 Ormyrus nitidulus | reverse complement strand
GTTAAGAAGTGCGACAGCAGAGCCGGCCTGTTGTTATAACCTGTCTATAATTTTAATGACATAAACAAATAAATAGCTCAACGGTAAAGAGCTTGCCTGAAGAGCGAAGGCTCTGAGTTCAAATACGGGTCCGAATTTTTTTTTTTTTTTATTATGAATTATGAATTATAATTACTTTTTATTTCGTTAATTTGCGAGGCTTTTAAAGCAATTTTCAATATTAGAGAAATGCCTGGAGAAAAAACATAAGTCTGGGATAGTGGCCGTAGCCAGATTTCTGTGAGACTTACAACAGACTTTTTGACCTATACCACACTAATATTTTTACACGGGTAAATCTACGTTCTATAAAAGTACGCCCAATAAATGGAAAAAAGCCATTCTTCAAAAATATCCATTCTTTCCAAAAAAAGGCGCCTGTCAAGCTTAAAATTAAAATAATTGCTGCTCCGATAACGTTCGAAAATCGCGGCCCGATACGCGGTTCCGTACCGGCAATTAAAAATTCCGCAAAGCAATAATGCATCGACAAGCAGAGAAAGATTGATTCAGTCGGCAGAGCAGAGGACGGCCAAAAAACACATCCCGCTCTTGGAATAATAGATAAGCTTATAAAATAATCAAAAACACACACACTCGCCGACGAACACACAGTCTAGTGTACTCACCTGCAGGAGCTGCTTCTTGGTGTGCCGGAGCTTTCGACTGTCGATCTATAAAATGTTGATGCGCGAGAGCTCGCTTCGCTCTATCTCTTTATGTCGCGACTTTATGAGTAACGAAGCTTCACTGTGATCCCGATTCCGTCGGGCTTTCTTTGCTTTATTTGCCTCTCCCGACGTTCGTTTTGACTGAGAATTTAGACCTAAATCGAAAGTAGTATCAATTTCCTGTTTGCTATTTAGTGGAATAGTTGCCGAAGCAATTACAGAAACGTAACCGAATAGTTTCTTTATTCAGTGAAAACAGATATTTCATCAAAAAGACTATTTAATTAAACCCTTACGAATCCCATCGCACTAGAAATAAAATTGCTACTGGCCATCCACTACGACATCTAATAATCTAACCATCTAAAAAAATTTCCAACTCGTATCTTTCCAACTTACTGCGACAGCTTCCCCCGACGGGCGTCGATTAACGAGGCGAAAGCAAAGAAAGCCGGCGGCCCGAGGCCGTGCCTTCCTCGCCGCGTGGCTCCTCGCGGGAGCCCGGCCGGTGTCGCGGCCCACCAGACACACAAACATCAGGGCAGGAACTGCGAGCTCGCGCGCGCGTAACGCCGCTGCTCCGTCCCTCCCCCCCCCCCCCTCCCACGCCTTAGCGTGGATGCCACCCCGCGGCAGCAGCCAGCGGCCGCCGAACGCACGCGTCGCTTTCAAAAGCGCCGCGCCGCCTATGTACCCCCTCTCCCCGGCCCCTCCGCCCGCGGGGCCGAGAGGAACGCAGGTACCGCGAGCCCGATGACCTCTGCTATTTTTTTATTAGCCCCGATATTATGCGTTTCTCTGATTTCAACCCACCCCCCTGCGAGATGCTTGACGAGATGCGGAGTTACGAGGCTGGAGCTTTTCTTTGTTTTGTTGTATAAATTGTATTATATGGGTGAAAGCTAATTTCGGTCGGATCAATCGTTTCCAGAAAGAAAAATGCTTCTCGTTTCGATTATTTCGCCTGCGCTTTCTCCCAGCTAATCTGTACTTTCTCCTACTTTGGCACCCCCGCAATCCTTCTATAAATACCCGGTGGCATAAGCTATCTCTAAAAAAAAACCCTATCATTCTTAGTAACTCCGTTCCTATCGCAAACAGCGCCGTCAATAAAAGCCGTCCGCCATCCAATAGTAGAAAAAACATATCCAAAACGAAATTCCGCTAAACTATAAGCCCCTCGTGAAAAGGAAAAACCACACACCCGCACACTCCGAAAAGCCGGCGTAGATTTCAAGCCAACACTCGCAGCGCGGCTAAAAAAGAAAGAAAAAAAAAGGCAGAGAGAGAGAGAGAGAGAGAGGGAGGGAGGGAGCATATTCGGTGTAAAAGCCGGGTGGCCGCGCGCGCAATAATCGCGCATGCGCCCTCCCGCGCTCGCGCGCGCTTTCTCCAAAGAAAGGGCGAGAGGGGGTGGGGGCCTCGGGCACGGGGAGTGTGAGCAAGTCAGTCAGGCCGTAGCGCGCGCTCCGTCAACTACGCGCCAAACGCGAGACTCAGACCGCGAACGGGCGAACCGCTAGCCAGGTGCAGCAGTAGTTCCAGATGCCGGCCGACGTCCAGTCGCGATTGGAGCGAGAAACGCTGAACCCGCAGGACACGCGAGCCTCGGCCACCTCGTCAGGCTGAGAGATAATAAGGCCTTGCATTCGAGAGGGAAGAGTCGTCCGGTTAATCGGCGGAAGCGAGAGTTTGAATAGACCGGTTGAAAGTATGAGAAAGGCGCGAAGGAAAGGACTCTCGAGCGGGCGGAAGGCGGCGCGAGCCTAACCATCGGCTCCTGGCGAGGCGGCCGGAAATATGGGATGGTCGTGGAATCACAGGAAGAAAGAGGCGTTGTGATGCTCGCACTTGAAAGAAAGTCACTGCGTAGCCCGTGGCTCCCGTGTACATACCTAGAATAAATTAGACGCTGCGTCGCTCTTTCTCTCTGCGCGGAAGAGGAGGATTGAGCTCATTCCTAAAACGTCGTCGCCTGCGACGAGATCAACCCTGTACATACACACGTAACCCACAGAATAGAGGATCAAGCTATTTTTTCTACTAGTCGATCGGGATCTCCGGCGACAGACGTCTCTGCGAGATATACAACAGTGAATCGTCCCTGGTGTTCCTTTTCCTCCCTGAGTCGCGGAACGCTCGCCATTCAAATCGGGCGCCAAACGTGTCGTCGCTCTTTTCCCCCCTTTCCTCTGTGCCGCGAGTGTCTGTTATTATATTGAGCCCCTCTCCACCCCCCTGTATTTTCAAGCTTTTTGTACATAGTCGGATAAAAGTCGGAGAGAATTGACAGAGGTGCGTTTGTTCTTGTTTTCTCCGTAGGTGGCAAACGCACTACGACGACGACAACGACGACGACGACGGTGTTGAGAGTGGTGCAGTGAATAAAAAAGGGGAGAGGAGGGGGTGATAATAGAGGGCTGTCAATATGACTCCCATCTTCCTTGTTCTCTTGGTGGCGATCGACCCTCTAATCGCGCAGGATAGTGGTGAGTAATATATTCAGCAATGAGTAATGAAATTTCAAAAGACATTATGAGCAGTGGACTATTGGTGATTATCTTGTGAAGACAGGCCTGGACACTTGAGAGCCTGATTGTGGACATTTTATCGTGAGTTACCCCCCGCCGTACTTGTGAGATACAACGGGTGAAATGTGATTAATTAAAAATTAAATTGCTAATTTCGTCTGGGCTTTAGTGCTTCGGGACGAAATGCCCATTAAATTCGTAATAATGAGAAAGTCGTTAAATTAAGCATGGCGCCTGTAAATTAATTTCGCAGTTACATTAAATCGACGGCCGAGTGGACGGTAGTTTGAGTCGTAATTCAAAATTTTAACGGGATTCTAGACGAGTCCTGCTTCGCTAAGTGCCGGATAAAGAATCAACCCTGTGAATTACGACGTGTACGTCCATCCAGATGAATTACGATACATCGTTCTCGCGAGCGAGAAATCGAGTTTTCCGGTAAATATTATTCCGCCGGCGGGAAGAGCTGCTTTAAAAATGAGGAAAAATCAGTTCTCTCGAAGGGACTGAAGTAGAAAAACAGCTGATAGTAATGCCTTACAAAATACTGCAAAAGCCGATTACCGCGAGCAGAATAAAGAACCCCTCGGGTGTCTATTTTGGAATTACGTTATACGCTTTTCTTTGCTTCCGTCGAATGAAAATACCCGCGCGATTTTCAAGAATAATTAATCTATTTCGAACGTCCTTTTTCGAAGGCGACATATTGATTTTTGGATTCGCGGATTAAAAAAAGATTTATAAGCGAATCGATGCTCCGCGACCGGGAGTTTTTCTTCGTCATTGATTTTCTCTCGAACGTTGAATGAATTAGCATCGCATCGGACCGTGAAAAATACGTACGTCGAATACGTATCACTATTAATTTAAATTGTTCAAAACCGTACCACAAAAAGGAACGAAATTAAACGAGTGCTCGAGTCGTTTGATTAAAAAGTTCCCTCCAAACTCCGTGAAAATTTTTTTCAGCATTTATCAGATTTACAATTACCGCTTTTGTTCTGTAAATCCTTTTGACGCGACCTAACAAAATAAGACAGCCTCGCAAAGGCACGGCGCGCACAAAGAAAATGAATCTGTCGAAGCACAGAGAACCGCGCAAATCGTCTAATCAACGAAATAAAAAGCTCGGAACGAATCAGCGGCATTAAAGCTCGGCGTTCGTTCTCAAAAGCCTCTGCCGTTCGATTCTCCTCTCGCGAGTGGCTGCGAAAAAAGGAAAACACACATACGCGCGCGCGCGCTCCTTCTTTTTAAGAAAATATCGATTTTCACTCGTGCGCATAAAAACATTTTGCCGCGGTCGCGGTAAAAGCTCAAGAACCGTTATTGCTGTTTACCCGCTTTTGCGCCCGAGGGAGAGAGAGAGAGAGAGAGAGAGAGAGAGAGAGAGAGAGAGGGAGAAAGCCGATCAAACGGCCTGGGTCGTTAAGGTTCCTCTCTCGCTCGCGACAAGCAGAAAAAAGAGCTGCACGCCGAAGAAAGACCAGCTGCATGTACCACTGTGTGCATGTGTGTGTGGCTTTTGTTTCCCGCTTTAAAAGCTCTCTCTCTCTCTCTCTCTCTCTCTCTCTCTCTCTCTCTCGGCCGGCTGTGTAGGCCGAGGCGCCGCTAATGGATCGCGAAAATTTGTAAGCCGAGCTGCCGCCGCTGCTAAATTCCGTATGTACGGGTGAGAGGCTGCGTATGTGCATGTGTGTGTGTGTGTATGTGTGTTTTGTGCAGTGCTTCGGGCCGGACAGACGCGGAACTTTCTACTTGAGGATACGGCGTATGATTTATGTCAGGATCGTATGAATTTTCTGCTTTTTCGTACCGCCGGCCGGCTGGAAAGCTTTTATTTTTTCCTTCCTTTCTTTTATGAGAAACCCTGCTTTCTAAATATTTATTACTAAAAGAAGCAGTAGGTCTTTTAAATTATAGGCATAATTTTTTAATTGCACAAAATTTTTTTAATTTCTATGGAACGGCTAAAAAAAGTTGAGATTATTAAACTCGCGCAATTAATTACAGCAGTCAGAATGATTTTCTAGAAAATTCATTACAAAGAATATAAATACATTTTAAACGTCACTTTTAGTTTCGGTTTTTCGCGCGTAAATATAGTAAAAATAAATATTCAACTACCCGAAGTTAAAAAACCCAAAATTATCGACAAGTGTTTAACAATCAATGAAGATTTGTACACCGCGAAACTTGAGCCCACGCATCGACGCAAAGCTGCTTAGCAATCTTCCGATACCATTTCGATTTAGCCCCTCGAAAAGCGCACCACCTCGCTAATTACCATATTCCTTGCATCCCCTCCGCAACGGCCGTAAACGTAACTTCCGCGAAATTGCATACTTTAGCGGAGAAAGTAGCCTGGCAGTAAATGAAATTTTCGCCGGGAGTTAAAGAAGAACGTGAGTAAAAAAAAAGAGAGAGAGAGAGAGAAGGAGCCGGTCGAGATACGAGCAATAACGGCTCCGTAACTGTTCGGACGTGTGCGCACATCGGCGCCGAGCGAAAACACGGCGTTCGACGCCGGCATGCTTAACTTTACGCCCGCGGCGATATCCCGCGACAAATCCGTATCGGCCGGCTGCGAAACTCCCCTCGTAAAACCCGACTTTTTTTCACTTGATGGACGATTCTCATGATTGCGTGTTAAATTAATAGAAAAAGATGATACCCGCCGAGGTATAAAGCCCTTCTTTACTGCCGTTATACTGAAAATCTAACAATTGAAAAAATTTACGACCCCCGACATAAAAAGGAGCTGCAGCCCCAGAAGAATCGGTTTGGTTTCTTTTGTTATTTTAATTATTTAAAAGTTTTAATGAAAATCATTTTGATTCTGTAGAAATTAATTAAAAAGCTAAAATCAATTAAACTCTAAAAAGCTCAAATTTCTTCTGAATATTTTAAAATAACTCGAAAACTAAAAGAATTTCGCGAAAAACAATTAATTTTTCACAACTTTTTTTACCGTTTTTACGATATTATAAATCGAACGTAATTTATCGTGTGTTTGACATAGGCTCAGACTGAAATTCAAACAATAAACACCGACTTTCTCATTATTAAACAAACAAAAGCGCGCGACAAAGCAAGCAAACAAAGCTGCACACTTTTCCCGTATCTCACAATCGCTTTCCCCCCCCGACGTCCTCGCGATAAAAGAGAGACATTGATAAAGAAGTACGATAAGCTCCAGATGCTTCGCTCAGTGCATAACGGACACTAAGGACCGACACGCGCAGCTGTCACGTCGCGAGAGTCCGAGAGTCGCGCGCGATGCCGCTTCCCTTTCCGAAGAGTGCCGCGAATGTGTGCCTGTATGTGCAAATGCGAGAGCAGCGCCGGGGGAGGCCGTAAAAAGGCTTTCCCCGGCCGTATATCTACTGCGATTATCCGCGCGCGCGAGCTGGCTTCCACGGCGGGAGAGAGCGCGCGCCGATAAATTTCAGCCACCCCACCCGCGTTTATTTTATAAGCGCGGATTACGCAAATACCCCGTATGTGTATCGTATTTATAAGTTGCGCATTTTCAAATGTCCCGATACAACCTCTCTCTTTACCGCACTGCTTTGCTCCACATCCGCGGGTTTGTCGTTTTTGAGGCTTCTTTCGCTCGCTCGCGGAGGAGCGGCTTCCGAGTCAGGCGAAAGAAGGCTTCGATCGATTTTTCCAGCTGGATTTTAAGATTTTTTTTTTTTTTTTTTTTTCGATTCTTCGCGTTCTCCACTTTGAAACCAGCACGGAAACAATTCGATCCCTTTTCAGGTTTTATTCAGGTAAGTGATGGCAACCATATATTTTTCTTTTAGTTATTTAATGTCGCATCCCCCTTTCGGATATTAGCGACAGAATTAACTATTGTCAGTTTTTTTTTATCTTATTTAACGTCGACTTTTACGCTACAACGGGACAAACGGCTTATAAAGGTGACTTCCGAACCACCTGAGCTTAGATGTTATTAGACAATTTTAAATATAAATACAGTGGTGTCCCAATGTCAGTTTTGCTGGAGACCGGGATCGAACCAGAGACCTACTCTACCAACATTTTAACTTTTGGTTTTTTCTGTAGGGTTATTGCGTATATTGCATGTATTGCATATATTGCTCAATGAAATATTCGACCGGCGTGAATTCATTTTTTCGGGTCGACTCGGTAAACAAATATTTGCTTACGATTGTTTGTTAAATCTTTCTCCGAAAATTGGTTGCGTTTCAATTAGAATTTCTATTTTAAAAAGTTCATTTTTTCGAGCGGCACGTCGACCCTCGAGTCTTAATATTTATGCATTGGGTTTTTTCACTCGCGTTCGATTTCAATTGATTGAAAATTTTTTTTGAAGGTTTCAATTGCTAATATTAGAAACAATGTCGAGTTACTGTGTTTATTGCCGAAGCAGTACTTTTTGAAAATTTGTGAAGAACCCGAACACGTATCACGACTGTGCTTACAGCGGAATTCGCAAAATTACGTTACACGCAGAGAATGTTTTAATTAAAATTGCAAATGCTGCTGTAAACATTACCGTAGTGTTCAGTAGAGTAACCAAAAAATTTTCAAACAAGAAATCTTTTATTTTATAGAAAGACCTCCTTAAACTACGTGAATAATTGCGAATTGTTTATCTCTGCTTTAAAGTACGTACAGTTCCAACTAAAATATTTCAGCAGCCTCAAGTATAACTCTTATGCATTTTCACAAAGATAACCTTCCACCTAACTCAGGAAGAATAATTAAAACCGAAGCTCATTCAAACGGCCCTTCGTTTTTCCCGTAAAAATCAATTCATTTCCCGCATACTTCACCTTCCGAGCGGAATATCTAGAATGCTCGAGTGGCGAGAGAGAGAGAGAGAGAGAGAGAGAGAGGGAGAGCGCGTTTGCGCTCGCTCGCAGCGAATATTTGGACAGCGTAAAAAATTCAGCTTCGGGCCCGCGAATCGGTCCCCGACGATTCGCGAAGCATATCGTACCTGTATGCAGAAGCGCCGCTGAATAATTCGCGCGAATGCGCACTCCGCTAAATCCGGCACCGCCGACAGAGGAAAGGGAGGAGGGCGCTGACTCCGTAATGAAAATCATGAGCGCCGCATCTCTCCGCCACTTGGGTTACGATTTCCTTGTTGCGTCAATGAATTCTTTAGATTGGGAATTACAGATATCTTTTATTTTTTGCGTTTTAATCTGAATTCAAAATTTCATTGATACGTAATATAATTAGCTCGGGCAGGAGCTTGGCAAAGGGTCTGGGCTCAAGAGCTAAACTTGCTCGAGGGTATCATTCCTCGAAATGAATCTTTTTCTCAACTTCTTTTTACTTCTCTAGTTGAGTATAGTTTACTTAACTTTTACAATTTGCAAGCTAAATTTTCGACAAATTAAAAATATCATTAAAATATTAAGTCTCACTTCAGTTTGACTGAACTTACGTTAAGCTATAAAGTTCATTTTGTTATGCAGTTGCACCGGGAAATCAGTCAATTCATTATGGCGGAACTTAATCCTAATTTGACTGTCTGCAGGAGAAGGATCCTTTTGGAGTGGCATTAGTCATGAATTTTCATGTTATTAGAATAATCTGAAGATTAATAAAGGAGATTTAGAAATAAAGAAGCTTACAATCTTGTAGTGGTTGAAAATAATATCTATTTTAGGATACAAATTTTGAAAAATATAAGTAATTGAACTTCTAATTAACTTTACATTAATTAACTTTGCAATTAAAAAAAAGAAATGTTCAAAAATTGTCCGCAAAAATAGATATATTCATATTAGGGACGAGTAAATAAATTTACTCTTACTTTGCTTTAAGTAAAACGAATGAACAAAAAAGAAAGTAACAAGAATTATTTTTATACCATGAAAGCGTGTCTGTTGTTTAAACGAATACTACAGCGTTCGCGACAAAAAATATTTGCTCCGTATCCCGGCGTACACTATCACATGTCACATAAAAGTTTCGTTACATTTCAAACATTTTTGTCCGAGATAAAAAATTTCTATGCGAAATTATTACAGTTTTTACGTCTCTTGAAATGCTTGAAATATAACGTATTCTTTATGAGGCATACATCGAGGATACAACGAATCGCGTACGAAAATTTTCAGTCGTGTAATAGTTTTTATGCTGCAGGAAAAACGCACGGAATAAAGAAGATATAAAGATTTTACCTCGTAGACTTTTAATTTTAACGCTGGAAAACGTAATTTAAAAAAAGAAACTCTATAATCTGATTAAATAATTTAGAAGAAAATGAGAATTTGGAGCAGGGAAGTAAAAATTAAAATTAGATTTTATACTCTTCATTCAACGTAAAATAGAAATGTTAATGGACTCGCTCCTCCGTTTAAATTAGTCAGCAGTCAATTTTCCGTCCCGTTTTTTCGGTCCGATCGATATTTTCCTATCGGCAGAAGTATATTCAGCGTCGGAGGGGCAAAGAATCTGCGGCAAAATTATCAGCGAAACTCCCCGTCCTCTTCTCAGATTTCGTAGCAACGTGAAACTTAACCCCTTGTGACGTTTCCGAACGAACAATTTCGAATCACATGTCACAAATCTCGCGTCTGACGCTCTCGCGTGTATAGCGTTTCTCCTTGGGGTGCAAAAAAGGGAAAAATAACGTTTTCTGCTTCTTTATCGCTTCTCGAGATTTTCGGAATAATGATTCTGGGCGATTTTTTTTTTTTTTTTTTTTTTTTTTTTCATGTGCAAATATAAAGAGTACGGTGTGGATTATAATAAAGCTGAGCTCTGGAAATGCTTTTTGTAAATGTAAATAATATTTAAAACGTAAAATATTACTGCAATTTATTATTTTGCGTTACTTTTATACAATAAAATTCTTTTTTATTGTTTATGCAACTCTTCTTTAATCTTAATTATTAATTAATCTTCTTTTAATCTTCTTTAATTCAAAATATAATTATTTATGAAAATGAACTGTGGTCGACCGAAAATTCATTTTTAAAAATCAACTATTATCAAGATATTAGCGCAGAATTCTATATTTTCACTCAATCAGCTGATATTTCCTGCACTTGAACGCTTGGAAGCGAAAGCTAAAAGTACACTCATTCGTCTCGCCCGAACGGAAGATTAAAATTTTTCCAAATTCACACGGCGGGCAATCTTCCTTGCCCTCCTCGTTGTCTCGCATTTCACATTTTATTTATCCTCGCGGACTCCTTTTTTAACGCGCAAAACCGGTGGCGTCCGCGTCCATAAAGTCCGGCCGTATATTCGGCATTAAAAGGCGAAACATATTTTGAGCCGCGCCCACGAAAGAGTGGGAGATTAGGGGAGGGCAAAAAAAAAAGAGGGTAACATTCATCGGTCGCGGAACGAGAAAGTTATTCAGCCGCGAGTTTGCAGCGTAATGATAAACGAACGCGCGCCTTGCATATTTATGCTCGTGTAATGCGCATTAACGCAGCGACGCGCTCTCGCGACTCGTAAATTAATTTAAAATTTACCGAATGCTGGCACGCTCGGGCGCAGCTGTTTGTGTGTGTATTTTGACGGACGAAAATATTTTGATTCGCGCGAGAAAGATCGCCGGGATTATTATCGGATGCTGCTGGTTGCGGGAGAAAATGTGAGAAGATCGCGGATTACTGCGGCTAGATTTTGTTGCGTTAATACGTCGTTGATAGTCGATTGAGATCTATGTGTACTTCGGTTTAAATAGCGATGGAAGTAAAATACATTAAAAAATGATAAAACGAGCTTTTTATATAGGTTTAATTAATAACGAATGGCTTCGGCGAAGAATACTTCGAACTGCCGGATATTCGATTACGTTTAAGCTATTCAGTCGGATGTCTTTATTAAAAATGAATTTAATATTGTATCCGTTATTATAAATCTATTTCAGATGTTTAATAACTGTATTCTTCTTCTGAATATTTATTGTCTGTAGATTTTAAACTCCAAATCTAAAAATAAGCGTTTAAATAAAATGATGGGTTTGCAGATCGAACCACGATTTTTCCTAAATACTCGCGATAAAAACACGTTGCAGGCGCCAAAAGTTTAACCCATCTGGCGGTGGAAACAAAGCGCGGCCGGAAACAAATCCAAGATAAAAATATTACCCCCATTAAAGGGGAGGTCGAAACCCGACGGTCACGTTGTCTCTTTTAATTTCCGCGTACGTTCGGTTACATTTGCACGCGGCTGATAGTTATTTATCGTGCGGGTCGAGAGACCAATAATTTACATTCCGTTCGTCCGTACTCTCTTCCTCTCTTTCCCTCTCTCTCTCCCTCTCTTTCCCTCGCTGTCCGACTGTGACGTTTTCGAGCGCGCGTCACCTCCCTTTACATATATCAATAATTGACAGAGTAGACGCCGAAAAAAGAACTAAAAATGGAAGACTTACGGGCCGATCGCGTCTGGAGACAAAAACTGTCTGCGGTAGATGGATTAGATTAGGGATGATTTTCTATTGAGGTACAGAGGGCATTTTAGCAAGATATATTTTTGGAATTGAAATGAAAAAATTTCAGATTTCTATTAAAAATTTCTATTTTATCGGATTCGAGCTGTCAATCTTTTTGGAATTGAACATTATATTTGAAATATTTTATGAGAATAAATAAAATGCGTATATAATTACTTTGCCACAATTAAATAGAATAAAATGAGGACGAATACTTGAAAAAAAAAATTTGCAGATAAGCTAATATCAGAAAGGCCAATCTAGAAGATTAAAAAATTCATGACTTCAATCAGAATTCTATAGCCATTTATAGAAGAAAATGTAATATTATTAAAACAAGAAGTAATAAAAAAAAAGATTGTAATTAAACCGAAATGAAATCTATCTACGAGAATCCCATCAAAGTAATGGAACGCAGCGCAAGGATTGAGCAAATTTTCGCAATTCTTTATTCGTCACGTGGCACAATTGTAATCAGGATTAAACGGAATAAAAATTGCCGTCGCGCATATTAACCAACGCTCATCTCTCCGAGAGACACGCAGTCGATTTTATTATCAGCGGGTAACAAAGAGCAGAAAAAAGGCGCGGAAAGCTCGGGACTCCTCGTGGATTATAAAGCGGGAAAGATAGAGAGAGAGAGAGAGAGAGAGAGATTTAATTCGATGCGCCCTCGGGG
>UCOL01005190.1:0-12358 GCA_900474335.1 Ormyrus nitidulus | reverse complement strand
ACTTTTCAAGACCATCAATCTGCTTCTTCGGCTTTAGACGACAAGACGTTTTCATCTTCATCTCAATACCAGCTACAATTATGTTCAGCCGAATGCGGTTCCGAGGATGCGTGCCAGTTAATTTTGACGAGTGGAAACAAAAACGTTACCATCGAAACTTCTTAAAAAACCGCGCAGACGTTTTCGACGAAAGCACACCATCGTCCCAATCAACTTACAATTTTCCACGAAGAAGAATGTTCAATTACCACCACGTGGATTTTGAGCATTGGGCCTGGAAACGTTCCGCGCGGAAACTAAAACGCCAACCGAAGTATTGCAGGCAGAACAACTTAGAAGCAGAGGAGGATTGGGAATTGACAAGACTGTTCTACGAGATCCACGAGAAGCTATGGATTGAGAGCTGCGAAAAATTCCTTGAATTCAAAATCGAAGCGTATAATGACAGGATCACCTTTCGAGTCGGAAGCATGGTCCTTCACAATGAGTGGTTGGAAGAGGAGACGTCACTAGAAGGTAAATTCCGTATGGCGGAACCGTATTATATATAAATTTTATAAATTTTCTATTGTTTTTTTTTTTTTTTTGTAAATTAGCGGTCAATATTGGCTGGCCTTTTTCTGGGACAATCTACAAATTTAATCTATCAATATTATTGACATTAGAAATGATTATAAACATAAATAATTTTTTATTGCAGATATGTATGAAATTTTGTCGAGACAACAGGAGGAATGGATACCTGACTTTTTTGTTTGAGAACCCATCGTCTACGAGCCAAGAAGAGCAAGGAGCTCTTCCTTCTTCCTGCTTTAGCGCCCGAAAAGATCAGATATACCGGCAACTCGCTATAGCTTTGGCGTGTGTTTTAAGGGTTGATAATTATTAAATTATACATTCAAGTTTTGATTTGTTTTGATAATTATTAAGTTGTACATAGTTCTAGTCTTAAGTTACAATAAAAAACCATTGTATACTCGCACAACAAATCGAGTTTTATTTCACGCGCCTCATGGCTTATCCGTTTCCCTCTGTTTCACATACTGAGCTTCACACGGGCCTAACTCCGATGAATTTTTGTAAAAACATATAATTATTATGATTATTTATATTAATGCCATCAATACAGTTCATTTATGAACAAATAACTGTATTAGTACATTCTGCAATAAGGGGAGAAAATGAGCTATTCTAGCGAGGGTATAAAGGTATTCAGCACGAGTCGGAGATGAGGGTGCCGAAGGCTCCCGAGACAGAGACGAATGTTGAAAATATCTCACCCAAGTCTGAAATAGCTTTTCTCCCCGTCTTACACACCGTCCTCATTTGATGTTAGAAAGTTGGATAGATGATCGTGCATTTCAAATCGTACACAGAAATCGTACAAAATAGTTTAAAACAGACAAAAAAAAATAAAAAAAAAAAATTTTTTAATTTTAAAAAGTTACAGGAAAATCCATTACCCAAATGGCGTATACTCTCCTTGTTAGACATATTAAAATCAGATAAAAAATAAAAATATTTACCACCTCAAACCACGTTTTTACTTTCATAAACAATATTTTGAATTACACTATAAAAAAATACTTATTTAATCTTTTTTCTTGTCTATTAAGTACTTTCATTTTACATATGTTGGTATTTAAATTTTTAGATTTAAATTACCTAGAGGCAAACTTTCCTCTAAATCCTCAATTTTTACTCGACAACCTCCTTAAAATTCTTGTATTCTATGTATGTTTAAAGATTTATGGACATCGATTTCTATATGATTTAGTATTTTGAAAATTTAAAACTAAAAATGAAAAAATTTCGTGACCTTTTATGTTTTTTTGAATTTAAAAAATTGTAAATCATAGAATCGGGTGCGCGAAGAGCTTTGGATCTAAGTAGCATGAAATGCAAAAATAAATTTAATTATAAAACAAAAGATTGAATCGGATCTTTTCACTCGAAATTTCTTAATTTTGACGTAATACTTACAAATTATGAGATATATAAAGTTGTAATAGATAAATAAAAAGAATTATTTTAATTTCAATTGTTCTCACCTAGTTTTCTTCTTTTTGATGCCATTGTTCTCAGTCTTCTTCTTCGAGTCCTTTTTCGCTGGCTGTACCTCGTTGCTCACTGTACGATAAATCGCAATTGAACGATTCGTGTTAGATATAAAATGCAACGAGACTCGTTGAAAAGTCAGTTAACAAAGAATAAATTGTTATCTACATAAATTTACTATTTGAACGAGAGTTTATTGTCTTTTCATTCAAAAGAGTCTTCCGATTTTTATCGAACCCAAATGCAATTTCCTCAAAGTATACTAAACTATTCTCATCCCCGACTCATGAGTTAGCAAAAAAATCCAACGAACCTGGAGCCAGTTGACCGAGCGGATCGTCCTGCTTGCGCTTCATCGAATTGGCAATCTGCAGACTCTGCTGCTGTTGCTGCTGCTGCTGCTGCTGCAGAGCGGGGGCGCCGGTCGCCGGGGCGGCAGCGGCGGTCGTGGAGGTCGTGACGTCCTGCGCCTGAGCCATCGGCGCGTACATCCCGGCCAGCTCCAGCTCCTTCAGTTCCTTCTGCTGCTGCTGCTGCTGCTGCTGTTGATGGTGCTGTTGCTGATGGTGCTGCTGCTGCTGCAAGTGGTGGTGTGGCGGCTGGTGGTGCGGCGGCGAGCCTCCCGACGAGTCTGGGTTTCGAGTTTTAGGTAGATTTTTATTAGCGAAGGCTCGGGGTGACAATTTTTGGAGAGAATTTAAGAGAGCGGTGAAAAATTTACGTTGCTGTAATGTACGTTAGGTTTTTTTGTTAAATGAAGTAATTTATGTCAAGTCTTTGATATCGTTTATATTAAGGTACTTAATTCATAATGATTATGATGATTTGATTTTAATTTGATTTTGAAGAAATTTAAAAGTGAATCTAACACTTGTAACTGATTTTAAGTTTATTTAAAGGTAACGTACAGTGCATCGTGACAAACGTTGTTGTATCGTAACAAGTCGAATATTCCTAAAACTTTAACAGTTAACGTATTCAAATTATTTAACTTTATCTACATTCGTTGACAAAAATAAAATTAAAACTGCGTTATATTGAAATTCGAATAATTGCAAACGAAAAGAATGTTAAAAATAACCCAAGTAAAACAAGACGTCGAACACATTTAAAATCCAGCTAACGCGGAAAACGCCGAAGAACCGCGAGGCAAAACGACCCGCGTCCATAATCGTCCAACAAACACTCTCGTCACCCAACTCCCGTATCAAGCATCGGAACATAATCCCACCGAACTCTTTCTCTCTCTCTCGTCAATATCGAAGCAGCACAGCGCAATTACCCAATTTGTGTAGGTGTCCCGAGCCGGGCGGCATGAGCTCGGCGCCATGGTGGTTGCCGTGGAGCCCGAGCATGACCTGGATGCTGTGAACGCCGGTGCCGCCGCGAGCTCCGAAATCCGAGAAGATCGGGTCGTCGAACGGACCGCCGTCCATGCCTAGGAGCACCTCAATCTTGGGAACTCGACCGAGCCACTTGTATTCGCCACACGGAATAACGCGCCGAAGGTCGCTCTCGCGCAAGCGGCTTTCCAGCTCCCGAATCTCGCACTCTCTAGGCGGCGGCGGCGGCACACACACGTGTCGGCAGAGCAATTGCCGCCAATTACCGCGGCCGCGGTGGAGAGGGATATGGGTGTATCCGCGGGAATTGGTCTCTCGATAATTTTCTCTCTCTCTCTGTCTGTCAGCGAAGAGCGGAGTAGCCGTCCGGTGTGCAGTTGGTCCGAGGCTCGCGGCGCGACTGTGCCTTCGATTTCTCGGCTCGCTTAATTCTCCCCTCGGCGCGGCTCGCCCCAAGGTTTATATAATGTTTAACGAGGCGCCGAGTCGGCCGGCCGCCGGCCAATCCTGGCGGAGCGCGGCCATGCGGGCGAGCGAGGCGGGCCCCCGCATTGGAGCGCGGCGAGGCGATGGGTTGGATCCTGGCCGGCGGCGACGAATCGAGCCCGCCGTCTCGCGAAGCGCGACGCGGCCGGGACGACGCGGGTTCGAGCCTTTTTTTAGAAGGAGAAATTCTCGAGTTTACGGAGTTGTCGGCTTTTGCGAAAAGATTTTTTTTAATGTCTAATTTAAAGTCTATATGCGTTGTGAGGAAGTAAACAGATTTTTATGATTGGCAATGTACTCGATTGTGGGTTGAATGCGTCCGAATAGAGAATGAGACGAGATGCGAAAAGTTGAATTTTGTCGTAAATATTATAAGTGCTAACTTTAGCTTTTTCAAACATCATTTTTTTCTGCAAAGAGGCTTTTTTCTAAAAGGTTTTTTGAACCATACATTAAACTTGGTGACGTAAATTTATCACAAGTGACAACAAAATATCTATCCGTAACAAAATATATAACTTACTGATTTCTTGGTACAACTTACCTTTCTTCTTCTGGTTTATCTTTAATGTGAATTTATTAAAGAATTGTGAAATAATTGAATTTAAATATTTTATTATTTTTTTTTCATCTGCAGTTGAAGCACTATTCTTGCTGTTAAGTTATATGCGAAAAATTGGACTTTCATCATTTCTTTTCAATATTTATCAAATTTTAAGGAATGGATCAAATAATACAGTAATTTTCGATACAGTTTAGATATTTATTAAAAAAATGTAAACTGCCTCAGTACACAAATATATACAATTTGAATTGCCAAAATATTTAAAATCTAAAAGTTTCATAAAAAATTATTTATCCTCGGAGTCAGCCGCTCTTGTAAAAATAATTTTGCATACTTGAGTTTCGTCATTAAGCTTTCGTCGCAAATTGTCGTCCCAAAGCGGTCTTCTAAATTTCTTCAGTTTCTTAAAGCCCCGTAATGCGTCGTTTCCTCCCGAAGAAGCACCCAGCACTAAAACTCCCGTCCTCGCGCACTTATTACACACCGCGCGGCCTCATGACTCACCGCACAATTTCCTCAATCGCCAGCTCGTCAAGTTTCTCGCACCAAACTGAAAACACTGCACTCCGCGAGCACCAAACCGATTCTCCAGGCACACATCACCACCTCACTCCCGGAAGAAAGCACCCTCGATCCTCCGACTTGGCGCCCAAGCCGACGTCGGGCGCCATTTTCCCGAGGACCTCGCGACCGGGCGCCGCTGCTTCCTCCCCCGGGAAAAGCTCCCCGGCTCCTCCTCGACGCGGGGGAAAGAGCGGCTCTCTCCTCTCCGGGTGGAGAGAGGCAGCTCTCGGAGTAGTCGGTCCACGTCGGCTGGCCGGCGGCATGGCACTGAGCCGCCGTTATAAGCTCTTAAGCGCGGGCTCAATGAAACCAGCAATCGCCAGGAATTGCCTCGAATTGGCCCAATCAAACTACCCCCATTCTATGCGTGTGTACACGCGCGTATTAACGGCTAATTTCATTCGTGTGTATAGTGTCCGCGAGAGAGAGAGAGGCGATGAGCGCAGCCTACTAACCGCAGCCCGCGTTAATTAGCGCTCGAGTTCATCGGATAGTACGGCTGTTTATAACGATCCCCGAGGGTTTCGAGCGCCAGGTGAAAGTCACGGGCTCGGCGACGAGGAGGGGCAGGTTGATTGGCGCCGATGGATGACGAGGATGTCGAGCTCTTCCTGGGGATATATTGTGCCGGAACGAGCTGGCTTTTCAATTGGAGTTAATTTGCGATTTGGTAAGGGATGAGATTCGTTGATGATCGATCGAGGAGCGTCGCGAGATGATGGAACGGCGGAAGGTGGAAATGGAAAAGTGGAGGAGCGCGTTGTTTGTCGATATTAGCTTTGGTATTGTAAGAAAATGTGGATTAGACGATGGCTTTCCTTACATCGTGTTTCTCAATCATCGTTTAATTATCGCTTTAAGAAACGGCGACTGCAATAAAAGATACGTTTTAGAAGTGGGTGCTTAATTTTATTGCACTAAAGCGCTTATATACTGTTGAAATGATGCTTTCTTTATTTGGTTATTTTGTTCGCTTGTATTATTTAGAATACGATTAGTAATCTAAAGTATTAGCACTTTTATTACTAAAATGGCTATATTTTATATAATCATTATATATTCGTTGTTACCTTACTGAGAAATAAATGAAATAACCGCATTTTCTGTTAAATATAATCAATAAAATTTTCGATTGATTTGAAAAAATTTCTATATTGATTTAACAGAAAATTTGTTGATTTAACAGAAACTTTGTTAATTTAACAGAAACTCTATTGACTTAATTAACAGGCACTCTATCAAACTAATTGTCAATTTTGTCAAATTAACCGAAAATTATGTCAATTAACCGAAAACTCTGTTGAGTATAATTAATAGCAAACGCATCAGTTGTTTCAACAAGATTTTTTTTTCAGTACAATGTAATTGAATTGTTTTGCAGTGCAAATAAACTATCTTCGATACAAAATTAAAGTCATATCAAAATAAAATTCTTGATGACATTAAACTTCAGGAGACGTAAATTAAAGCTTCATCCTTCAATGTTGAAATTTACATAAACACAAAAAGAGAAAACCGCGGCACTATATTGAGAGGGAGAAGTGTACTTTTAAAATTTCTCTATATCTTTAACAATATTTATATTAAAAACCGATACTTTCATTGCCATATCATCGCAATTAAAAAAGCATTCCTCGTACACTAAAAGAAAGCTCACTCCCCAATACATTCCCACCATTTCAGCCTGCCAACTCGTCGTAACAAAAAAGCAGCCCGCCGCATTACCGCGGCTTCGCAGCTCTGCCTTCCCACAAATCGATTCCCCCCTTACCGCCGTCATCAGCCCGTAGGACGGCTAAGCTCGGCGGCAGCCCGTAGGTGCAGCTTCCTCTCGAAAAGCGTGCGCGCTCGAGCTCCTTCGCCGGCGGAGAATTAAAGCGCGCGCCGGACAATGCGAGAAACGGACGTCTCCCACGCCGCGCCACCCTCATGTGGGCGCGCGCCAGGCCGTTCACACGGCGCAAGGCGGACCAGCATGTGAATCTTTATTGCCTCCTGGCGGCGAGAGCGGATTTTCGACGGGGCCGAGGTCGAGGAGCCGGGCCGCGTGGACGGATTTTTTTTGGAAGACTCGAGGAGTTGGTTTCGCTATGTGGTGTTCAATTCAATCGAAAAAGTCGACAAAAATTTAAGACTGCTCCAGAACACTGACTATTGTGGCTTAATCGAAGAACATTCTTGCTTTTCTTCTAAGTTTTGGACTTTTAATTTATAGGTTCCAAAAAAAAAAATGTTATATAAATATCTGTTGCGTTGGGTAAAATTAACGAGTGCTATTAGTTCGTTTCAGTAGCAATTAATTTACGTCATTCGAACAAGTTTATCAAATTCGACAGAGCTTTTTCAACGCTTGGCCTGCAAAGGAACATAGACTTGAATGACCGAAATTTAATATCGATGTAAACAAGAACCTGTTTGTTTTTGATAGATTGTAATTATTGTAAAATCTTCGAAAGAGAAATTATGAATAGATTGGGTCTCCAGAATTTATTCAAATTAAAACTTGAATACTTTTCCGTCTTTTTAAATATTAGCTCAATAAAAGTATAAAGTTCAGGAAAATTTATTATCTTTTTAGAAAAGTGGTAACAGACTTGCCGTAAGCCCAAAAGTCTAGTAATTTTTTGGCTTACGGCAAGTCTGTTACCGTTTTACTAAAAAGATATTAGTAATTTTTCCTGAACTTTTCTCTCCGTCTATAGAAACTTGGCAAAAATCACAAAAATGACAATTACAGTACTATATTTTTCACCATATTCCTCAATTTTTGTGCGCTTCCCATTCATCGGTGGCCTCCCCGAATATTACGCTAATTTTTAAAATCCCAAGAACACCAAAACGAAAACGAAATCAGTCGCTTTCCTCGATCGTCCGCTCTCGCCACCCCTTCGAAGTCGTCGTCGTCGGCGGCGGCGGCGGCAGGTGCGCCTCTCTCGCTCGCTCGGCGTTCGGCAGCTCCTCCGGCTCGTCGGCCTAAATGGCCGTTAACTCGATGTGATTTTGCCGGCGAACCACTAAATTGAACGAATACGAACTAAACTGAACTCAACTAAGCTAATCATATCACATTACTGGGCTTGGTTATTAGCCCCGAGAGAGAGAGCCGGCCTTCCTTCGAGGAAGGAGGGGGCGAAACGCCACTATAAGCGAAGGCCCGTCGATGCCGCGGCTGCAGTTATCGGCGCGGCTCCTGCACCGAAACTTCATCCCCCTCGCCGCAGCGCCGCTTCTTCCTTCCAAGGCTCTTGGTGATTGTGTGTCTGTGATTTCGTTGGATAATTGCGCTTGACGAGATTGATTTCTAATGGAGGATTCGTGGGTCGAGAGTTGTTTTTCGGTTAAAGTCGCGAGTTTGTTGTTTAAGCCAATTTCGAAGATTCTTTTGCAGACGTTTCCATGAATGTTGCGCAGATGTAGTTTCAGTACGTTATATCTCAGTTCGACTTGCTAAAAATACAGCGTTGGAAGCAAAAGCATCTAAAAACAATAGTGAAAAAAATCTAAAAACCGAGCGAAATGAAAGCAGCCCTCCTCCAGCCCTAAACCTCCCCAACCGGTCCAGTCCCCGAGAACCCAGCCAAAAGCTCTCAATCTCCCAGCTTCCTCTCGAAAATCGACGGGCGAAGAAGGACGTGCACGTGCGGTGCCTCGGCGGACGTCTCCTCCCAGCGCGGGCAGTCCCCGCCCCCGAGCCTCCGCTCGGCCAATGGAGCGGCGGGGGCCGCCATCGGCGCTTCTCTCGAGCCTCGTCGGCGGCGACGGACGATTTTTGGGAAGCTCCGAGTACGATGACGGATGCCTTTTCGGCGCTTTGTGGCTCTCTAGATATAGTATACGGGCAGATTAATTGCGTTGGGAAAAAGAGTTGCGACACGGGCGGGATGAAATTACTGCTGCTACTGTCTGCTGATGTCGTGGACAAAAAAAATATTGCTTTTATTTTCGACGCCGATCATTGGGGGAGCGGAGAGGTTTTTTTTTTTTGAAATTGTGTTTTTGTAAGGTAGATTTTTAAGACACTGGACGCGTAGATAATTTTTGTTTAAAGTTCAAATAGCGTGAACGGGTATTTGCAGATACCTGCAGAAATTATATGTATATCACGTGATACTAAATGTTTAAATGAACTTCTGTATAGTTTTTTGTTAAATAAGTAGGAAGTTTATTTATTATTGGTTTACATTATTCATATTAATTATTAATGTAAAATATTCTTTTAAAAAAGAATTGAAGAATAATTGTAAGAGGCGAAACAAATAAATAAAGATATTAAATTTTACATTTACCCTGAAATCTTACAGAAACATGTTATACGTTAATGATCGATTCTATTTTTGTAAAGAAAACTAAATGATTACAATTATAAGGTTTAAAAATAATTTTTATACTGAAGTCTTTGCAGATTTATTGCTATAATTATGGCTGAACAAAATATCTCAAGAATTCCAACAACAAAGTAAAAAAGCTCGGTGTGATATATTATAGAAATTTATATCTTTAGAACAATTTTCAATCATTTTTTTCGAAATTTTCGTGCATTTAAACTAATGAATGTGTTATTTTTTAAAATAATGTTGTTGATATTTCTTATAAGCGAAAACAGAAACCAAATCGAAGCAATTGTATTTAGCCGCCAATATAAGGTTCACACATATTCCTTTGGGCATTTAAAATGTTGACTTCTAAAAGGAACGAGAATAAATTTCCAAATTTTTATGTGATGACAATAATCAAATAGATGATTTGTATTTGATTTATTTTTTTAAGAATACAACTATGCGCGTATCGGCAAAATTATATTTCTTTACTTTGACGTAAAAGTAGTTTTTTCCAAAAATATATAATATACTTAAATTCCTCTCCATTTAGTAAAATTTCCCATTTTTCAATAAGAGAAAAACAAACCTTCATAACCATTTTCTAATACATACAAATCTCAAACATTTCAAACTAAAGACCCTAAAGGCGCTATTCTCTAACAAGTAAAACTCGTCGCATTATACCAACACCGAAATAAAAAGCAAATTTCAAAGGCCCCAGTCTCCTCCGCACAACTTATCAGTGCCTGCCGACAACGCTTGAGCAAAAAAAAAACCCCCAATTCCTCCGCCAACGACGATCTTCTGAGAAGGCCCCTCTCAACCCTCCATCCCGAATTCTAAGCTCCGGATTTTTTCCGCCGCCGAGGGAGAGAGAGAGAAAAAAGCACGCTCGCTCGTCGCGGTGCGGTGCGGTGCGGCGGTGCGCAGGTCGGCGGCGCGGCTCGCCACCAATTGAGCGAGTTAAGCTCCCCCTCAATTGATCCCAATCGCCGTCAATTGAGCGTAATTGCGCGAAGGCGGCCCCAGGCCACTCTCCGGGCTCTCTCGGCGCGTTTTTATTTTACGCTGTACATGCGCCAAGAGAGAGAGAGAGAGAGAGAGCCGCTCGGCAACGTCGGGGCTTCGTCGCTGCGCGCTGCCGCAGGAGCGGCGCGGCATCGGGCTTTTCCCGCGGACGACCAGAGGCACGTATACTGGGTGTCGGGGAAATTACGGAACGAGAGAGGCTGGTTTAATTCTTTTGAGATGATTTTCGGGACTGGCGGGGGGCGTTTTTTTATAATGGCGCGTTTCGTGCAAGGTGAAAAATTTTCTTGTAAAAATTACAATAGTACATTTTAATTTGATCGCAGACTATAAAAATCTAAAAAATTACCCTAGTTCCTAGTCAATTTTACGAAGTCAATGATAAATTTTCATATTTAGACTTGCAAAATTTACTAGGAACTACAGTAATTTTTTTAGATTTTTATATAGTCTGGTGATCAAATTAAAATGTACTATTGTAATTTTTACTACAAATTTTTTTCCGTGTGAAGGGTTAAAAGAATTGGATGAATTTCAAAGTTGCTTCAATAATTTAGTAGGTCATATACTAAAAAGATTTTTTTTTCGTTTATTTCTTTAGTAAGTATATTAGCTAAAAAAACGCTAATCTAAAAACAATTGGTTTTTAGATTAGTCAAGAAAACAGAAAATAATTGATTATCATAACCAATGAATTTATTATTCATCCATTCCATATTTGTCTGAACATCATCACATCATCAAACCGATTTGTTCATTTCAGTGAACAAATCTGTTTGTTATTTTTTAATGTGTACCCACACTGAGAGAAGAAATATAGTAAAAATTACCATAAGTCTAGTAAAGCCACCACAGACTGGCAAACCCCAAAAAAATTACTATACTGTTTGGTAAATTATTCTATAAAGTATGGTAATTTTTTTGGTTTTGACAGTCTGTGGTAGCCTTACTAGACAGTATAATAATTTTTACTAAACTTTTCTCTCAGTGTAGCATAAACATATAGCCAAGTACGAAAAAATCATTTTCACGAAGAAAATACTTCTTTGTAAACAATATTTCTTTGACCTGATAAAATAAGGCCCCATTATCTGTAACAAAACATTTTTAAAACATCACCGACGCAAGACGGAATATTTAACAAATCGATAAGCCGGGCCTTCACTCGAATGATTATATTATTCGTACGTCAGTTCCATCAGCGGCGAACTCGGAACACCCAGTATAAAGCGATCGCGATATCGCTTTGAGAAACGCGCGCTCGAGCTTTTACGACGGCGCGTCTTCTGCGGAATTTCGGCCTCAATGACCGCGACGTTCTTTTGCCTCTTTCCTTCTCTGATGTAACCGGATAGGGAGCTTCTTACTCGAAGACTTTTAATTCGCGCTTTTCTGCAAAGACACTTTCTTCGGAGTGTTTTGAAGTTTTAAAGGGAGACTGGAATTATTCGCTTTGAATTTTAAGGAAGTAACGTAAGGCTATCTTTTTAACGGTTTCCAAGGATAAGAATTTTTACAAAACAAGTTTACGTACTTCGATTTATGGTTAATTTCGACTTTACTAAAATTATAATTGAAAATAATGCAAAATGTCATAAATTGTTTGTTATAAAATATCCACTTAAAGCCGCGTCCATTCGGTCTAACGCTCGATTTTTCAATTCAAATTACGAGCTCTTTTACCGAAAATCTAAAAATAATCGATTTTTCTTTAATCACTTATAACTTTTAATTGTAAAGTACTTTAACTCCCGGCATTTGAAAGGTGAGATCAAATCCTAACGATTAAAAAAAAATTTCGTCCAAAAATCTTTATTTGTTCCAAAATTATAGTCAAACAAAGAATAACCGTTAAAATAAACTAAAATTATACCAATGAGCTTTTTATGTAATTTTAACTTAATTTTATTGTAAATATTTATTTATTTTACTATAACTTTTGAACAAATAAAGATTTTTGTATGAAATTTTTATAATAGTTGAGAAGTTATATG
>UCOL01005189.1:0-12355 GCA_900474335.1 Ormyrus nitidulus | reverse complement strand
GATATAACCTTTCGAATGCCAATAGTTAAAATACTGTACAGTTAATAATTGAGAAGTTATAAGTGATTAAACAAAAATCGATTTTCCAAATGTCGTACACTCTCCTTGTAACTATTAAACATTTAGCTGCAACGTAATTTGCACATTGGATAAATAAGATGTATCATTACAAAAATTTCACGTTTACAAAATTCTTATTTATAAATCACCTTAAATTTAGGTTATTTACCTTTTTAAACATTGCGTCCGCGTTCAATCGTTTGCTTATTTAGTGCTAAAAATTTCCAGCTCAGTAAAGAGATTGCGGCGCTCGCTCGAAAAAAAAAGAAAACGAATAATCAGCGCAATAGAAAAGAAAAGAGCCGCGTCCCCGGAATCTTAACATTCAATTTGAGCCACTTACATTCCAGGCTCGGGGTGCTCTTTTCCTCTCGTTTATCGGTGCGCACGCTTCATAAAAAGAGCGAGAGAGAGAGAGAGAGAGAGAGGGAGAGGCGCAGGAAACCGCAGGCGCGCGAGCGAAAACGCGGCGGAGAAGAGGGATGAAATTCATGTAAGATGAATCGACAAGCCGAGCAGACGTGGCCGGGGCGCCACCTAATTTATTCCATCTTAGAACGGGTAATGGTGATTCTCATTCTCAAATCGTGCTGGAGGGCGTTCGCGAGCTTGCGTACGCAAACCAGGCCGAGAGCGCGGGGGGGGGGGGGGGGGGGGGGCTTTTCAGCTTGGCGTGAAAGTGCGCCTGGCACTCACCTCGGAGTCTGTTTGAGGGCCATCTACATGTAAATTTAATATACACCCCCGGCCGACTCTCGCTCGGCTCTGCTTATCTATATGTATGTATACGCTAAGCAGGAGGAATGCGCCTCCGAGTCTTAGCTGGATGGAGAGAGAGGGAGAGAGCGAGAGAAAGGAAGAAGGGAAAGGGAGACGGCGAGCCTTCTATTTGCCGACACGATTGTCAATGAGAGTAAAATCGTGTCGAATCCAATTCGGTCGCGCTCGCTCGTACTCACTTAAATTCCAGGCGGAGCTACGCTGTAGCCAGGATTACCCGGCTCCTTTTTATTCGGCCCCGAGCGAGCGAGAGCTGGCATCTCCTTAAAATTCCGACTTTCAGGTCAGCCCTTTTTTCAACGAGATTTCTCAATTCAATTGTACAAATATTTTTCGTTAAGGGGGAAAGAGCCCTCTTTTCACCGGGGAGAGAGTAGCGCGGATTATTTCATTCTACGTATAAAAGCCAAGGGAATTATTCCACTCTTTCGGTTTTGGAACAAATCTTGTTACTTCGTCGAAATTAAGCATTCTAAAATTTAATTTTTATTTAAACAACAAGAGTAAATAGATAATTTTAAATTCATTATTTTATTTAAAATTTAAAATGTTAGTTTACTGTTAGGTAAGTTTTTATTGCAGTATTACATTCTCTTACTTGATCTTGCTAGGTTTTTTACAGAATTATAACAGAAAACATGCAACGTAATTGACTAGTCATTATATGTTATAAAAAGAACGCTTTTTTATTCTTTGTCTACCATTTTCTTTTTTTAATCTGCTCCACACTGTAAGCAGATCTATCCAGTTGAGAGAATTATTTAACGTTATTCAAGTAAATTTTCTCCTTTATTTTGTTTAATTAAAAATTAAAAAAAAATTATCTGTAAAATATTGTATATTTTCATAAATCAGTTTTAAATTTCAAGTACTTAAAAAAGTTAGCAATATCCTTAAAATCTTGTACGTGGTACTACTTACCCTGCTTATTTCTTCAAGTCATCTGCAATTCAAGTGCACCGCATATTCACATTTCGATGCCTTCGGTGGCTTTTTAATTTCTGAAGATTATGCAACGCAAATTCGCAATTTGCATAAAGATTTTTAGCGCAAGATTTTTTGCAAGTGACAGTTCTGTACCCTCCTCATTAGTTATACAATGAGAGCCGCATTTTTTACATGCAAACGATGCCTCCGTCAATATCCGCCTTTTATTAAAAAGAGCTATAATCCAGACAATTTTGCAGGCGCGCTCCTTTCGCATTGGCGACCCTCTTTAATGCTTGCCATAGAAGTGCCAAGATTTCTTAAATTACGGAAGCCAAGCATGTGAAGTCTTAAATGCTGCGCAGAAGCTGTTGACGACGGCTATCCGTGGGTCTAAAGGAATCCTAACAAGTGAAGTGTTAAAATGACATCAACTTATTGTTGGGCAGAAGAGGTGCATTCAAGTTACGTACAAAAAAAAATTCCAATTTCCATGTCCATCCTTGGCTGAAAAAAAAACTATTTTACCGTTAATGAAAAACCGAGTAAAAAAAAGATAAAATATTTACCAAGTCACGAAAGCTAATCACATCGAGGCACGCATCGGACAATCCTCTAAAAATATCGTACCCCCCTTTCGAGCGAACGACACACTCTCTAAAGTTGAATAAGTGAAATTTTCACTTATTTTGGAAGTGACTATAGTATTCACTCATAAATAAGTACAATTCTCTCCTAAATAAGTGAAAATATTACTTTGAAAATGAAACAGCCAAAAATTCACTTTTTTATAAGTGAAAAATAAAAATGAAAATTTGAATTTTCTGTTCACTTGTGAATAAGTGAAATTCTCTCATAAATAAGTAAAAATATTACTTTAAAAAGTTAGACAGCCAAAAATCCACTTTTTGATAAGTAAAAAATAAAAATGAAAATTTGAATTTTCTATTCACTTTTCAATAAGTCAAAAAACAAATTTTATATTTAACCCTGCACATTTTTTTTTTGCTGGTGACAATTACATTTACTCCTTATTCCAAAATTTATAGGTTTGTCCTTAAAAAAATTCAAATTCCTTTACTTTTCTTAATATTTTTTTAGGACAATTTCATCGTATTCAAGGAAATTCTCTCGAATATTTTTAATGTAAAATTACAGCGACTCTCACGTTATTGAACATCCATACAAACATCATGCATATATATAGATAATAACCCGGTATTTGCATTAATATTCATTCTTAATTACGGTATGGTTTTACATCAGCGAATAATTGCTATTCGAAAAATTCAAATGTCGCACTTCTCGCGCTCTACACATGTGACCAGTATAGAGGGCGCGCGCAGCGACTCTTCGCTAGCTTGAAAACGTAACCGTGGAGAGCAGAGAATCGTGCGACATTTTGCCTACCACTCCGTGTAGTAACATCTTCATTGAATATTTGATGCTGCATTTCATTTAAAAATTATTATTTTCAACAAGAAACCCCGATTTGGAATGGATAATAGATGCATGAAGGTAACTATGCAATAAAAGATACATTTTTTTTTTGTAAAAGTAAGCGCAGATATTCTAACCAACAAATGTGCCACGTGCTACGCTTAATTTTTTTTTCAGAGTTGCTAACCAATATTTTAAACTGATGTGTAGCAGCTGAAGCATCTTCACTGGATATTTGATGCTGCATTTCATTTAAAAATTATTATTTTCAACAAGAAACCCCGATTTATAATGGATAATAGAAGCATTGAAGGTAACTATGCAATAAAAGATAAGTTTTTCTTTGTAAAAGTAAGCATAGATATTCTAACCAACAAATAATTTTTTTTCAGAGTTGCTAACCAATATTTTAAACTTTGATGTGCAGCAGCTGAAGCAAAGGCTAGGTGAAATAATTTCTGATGAAAACACCTTGGAAATTTTAGAAGGTAATTTTAGACTAATATTTTATTAGTTAATGCGATGTGCTAAAGTTAAACCATGATTCTTTGTTATTCTTACTGGTCTTTTTCAAGCCATCGGTTAAGTAAAATATTTTCATTTGAATCTTTACTAGTTTTTTTAGAAATAGATTTTTGGGTTTCACCTGACTCTTTAAGAGCCTTATTGTAATAACCTGAAACCCGCCTTTCTTTAAGAGTTTTAGGTTAAAAATTTAATTTATAAAAAAGTTAGGTAATAAAGTGCTGTGCAAAACATTAGATTATTCGATTCAACTTGAAGGGGTATGTAGGTTAAAATACTAAAGTATGTAGGTTTAATTAGTATTTGAATTGAGAGATTGAAATTCTGAAACATTTTTCCAAAACTTTAGTTGGAAATTTTAAAATAAATACAAATTTCAATATTAAAAATTAAATCTACTTGCAACTGCTTTTTTTAAGGGTAGGGTTCAGTCACAAAAAAAATTCTGTATTTAATAATATATATTTACAGAAATGTAACTGTTTTAGTTACATAAAAGTAGAGAAAGAAAAAATTTTCAGTCTATTTCAATCAATTTTGAAAGAGTTTTACTTTAAAAAGTAATCAAAAAAGATGCTTATTCAAAATGTCTCTTACGGGGCAAAGTTTTAGATATCACCAAAAACTATATTTTTTTAATACGTAGTGCCAAGACCTGCAACTTTACACAGGCTTATGTTCGTATACTTAAAATGTAATTTAAAGACCTTTTTGAATCAGCGAAACATTAAAAAAGTGAAAAAATGCTCTATTTTGAACAATATAATTTCCAATATTTTTATTTTATTTTTTCTTTGTCTACTTTTTTAATATGTGGTGCCAAGACCTGCAACTTTACACAGGCTTTTGTTCGTATATTCAAAAATGTAAATTAAAGACCTTTTTGAATCAGCGAAACATTAAAAAAGTGAAAATGATTTTTGACTGAACTCTACCCTTAAAACTATGTATTATAACTATAATAAAATATTGATAAAAGATACTAATAGGCTATTTTGTAATCTAATTCAAGTTTTCCCTAGTTATGTGTAAATTCGAAATAAAGAATTATTTTTATAGGTATTTAGGTATTTCTTTTAACGGGAAAACTTGAAATCATGGAACAATATTTACATTGCTTTATTTGTCGGCAATTAATTCCTGACTGGTTGAATGGATTAAGTAAACACTTCTCTGATGATCATGGAATTGTCATTGGACGTGGTTTAGCTACAGGTTTTATTTGTGGTCAAGAAAATTGTGACAGAAATTTTAAATACTTTTATAATTTTCGTAAACATATTAGACAATGTCATTTACATGATAGAGAAATAAACAATGGTTTAGCTGATAATTTCGCTCTTCAAGATAATGAAGAAATTGAAAATATGCAAGTCGGTAACGATAATGTACAGGGCCAAGTTGAGGACGTATTAGAGGAACATAGAATTGAGCAAGATAACATTGACTTGAACGTAAATGCAGATTTAAATTTACGACCATCTGCATTAAATATGATTGCCACATTGCATTGCAATCCATCAGTAACAGGAAGTTTAGTAACAAGTATAGTTCATGAATGTGAACAACTTCTCTTCAAAGCATACGACGGAATTAAAGTGAAATTAAATTCTCAAATAAGACCTGGGCAAATCATAGATGAGCAATTCATAGCTAATCTAAATCAAAGCCTTAATTTTGATAGTCCTTTCTATGATTTGAAAAGCTACGATCAACAAATAAAATCTATGGTAGAATGTTATGGATATATAGAGCCGCAAGAAATTCCTCTTGGTCGTCGAGTTGACATGGTTCTAGATAAAAAAACATGTACTTATGTCCCTACAATAATTCTCGAGTCATGTCAATATGTTTCCATCATTGAAATATTAAAGATGATATTACAAAATGATGACGTCAGGCAAGCAATAAATCAAGAAAATCCATCGCCAAATGGTATATTGCAATCATTCATGGATGGGAAACATTTTAAAACTCATCCATTTTTTTGTATGCATAGAAATGCAATTCGAATCAGATTATATTACGATGAACTGGAGATCGCAAGTCCTGTAGGATCAAAAACTGGCATTCATAAAATTGGTGCATTTTATTTTCAGGTTGCTAATCTGCCTTGCCATATGAATTCACAATTAAATAGTATACACGTTCTTTTGATTTGCAGTTATTTAGATGTAAGAAAATATGGGTTTGAAAAAATTTTAAGTCCATTTTTGCAAGATTTATCCACTCTTGAAAGTGATGGAATATTACTAAATTTTAATGGTGAAGACTTTGTATTACGAGCAACAATAGAAACTTTTTGTGGCGATGGTCTTGCCGTTCATGACGTCTTTAACCTTCTTAGCCCATCGGCAACTCTATTTTGTCGTTTGTGTATGTATTCCAGAGAAAACTTGCATGCAGCATCATTAGCAAAATTCCCTGAAAGAACAGAAGTTTTATTTAACGAACATATACAAATATTAAAAAATGCAAATTTTTCTGATGCAGCAAAAACAGCTACTGGTATAAAAGGCGAATGCTGTTTGAACTCTTCAAAATATTTTCACGTATCAAGAAACAAAGTTTTTGATATCATGCACGATTTGCTTTGTGGACTTTGTCCGATGATCGTCAAATTGGTGCTTCATGAATATATTATAAATCAAAGAATTTTAAATTGTGATTATTTAAATAATACAATATCTTCATTTAACTATGGATATACCGATTATAAAAATAAACCTTCAGCAAATTTTACCAATCAACTACTTTCGAAAGCAGATCATAGTTTGAATCAAAAAGCGATGCAAATGTGGTTATTGACGCGAGTCCTTCCTTTCTTGCTATCAGAAAAAGTTGATGAAAAAGATACTCATATGAATCTCATTCTACAGTTACTACGGATTATGGAAATTGTATTTGCACCAAAAATACATTTATCTTTATTATCTTACCTAGAGGAATTAATCAAAGATTTTATTCAAGGTTTTAAAACATTGTTTCCTAATATTAATATGATTAACAAATTTCATCATCTCACTCATTACCCTGACGCAATAGAATGGTCGGGGCCATTGTTAAATTGTTGGTGTATGAGGTTTGAAGCTAAACATAGCGAATTGAAATTACGAGCTCAAAACATTCATAACTTTAGAAATCCTTCGAAAACTTTAATAAGAATTTCTCAATCTGTTCAAAGCACAACGTGGGGATCAGGAAACGTGAAAATAAACTCATTTGAAATTGTAAGAAGTACACAAAAAATAGTTGAGACTGTTTTAAGTAGAGAATATCTATTAAATTTAGGATATCCTAATGATCAAGAAATTTGCTGTGTAAAAAAAGTATTTGTCAACGGAATAGAATTTCGAAAAAGTTTATTCGTTGTTCTGGAAAAATGCTCTGATAGAAATGATTTGATACTATTTGGACAAATAGAAGAAATAATAGTTTTAAATAATGACCAAACTTTTTTGCTTACTTCTGTTTGTAAAACATTATTTTTTGATACAGCTGTTCATGCGTATTCCATTCAATTAGTTACGGAAAATCAAGACTATCGATTCATAAAGGTATTCGATCTGCCATATTTTAGAACAATTTCTCATTGGAACAAAGGAACTTCCCGAGATTTATATGCAAGCCTTCGACATATATTATGACGCCACAATAAGGGTAACTAATGAACTGAATAGTTTGTTTGAATGCTTGTGCTATGACTTGTACATTTTAAAAATTGATTTTTGGTTTGCAAATCATCTTATCGTTTTGGTTGATCATAACTCAAATATATTATTTAACTTGTTTCAAAATGTATAATGACAAAAAGGGCATTAACACTTTTCATGATCACTAATTATATACTTATACATAGTAATACCACTAATATGTGTGATTGACTGATTGATAGTATTGAATTAAAAAATATAGATTCTAAATAAACGAATAATGTCTGAACCATCAGATGCAAAATTTAAACTTGGAAGTGAATTTTCAAAAAAGTACCTCAATTATCATACTTTTTTAGATTCAATATTATCAATGCAGTCTAAAAGCTGCTTAATTTTAACCATTTAACCGTTTAATATTCAACATAGTAACAAGCTACTGTTGTAAGAATGGAACATTACTGTCCTTTACATAGACCATTAATAAATGCTGCTATCATTTTAATATTTATAAAAAAGAATGCGCAATTTTGTATAAAAAAACGTAATTGCTTTAGAAAATTCTAATTTGCATATTAAATCTATAAATTCCAAATTCATTAACTGCAAACTCACAAATCCTAAACATATAACCCTGCAACCCTAACCCTATGAATGTAGGAAACCCTACATTCATAAACCCTAAGTTCATAAACTCTAAATTTACTTATAAACTCGCGTAAACTGTTAAGGGGATATAAAACTCATGGTTAGGGATCTAAAATTTTTTAAGCCATTTTTTTCTAGATTTGAATGGAATTTTAATTATTGCAGAGACCACGACAGTGACGTTTTCGAAAAATTATTTTAGCTTTTCAATAATAAAGAAAATGTCAATGCCGATAACATTATAGATCTCTGATTATGAGTTTTACATCCCATTAAACATTCAATTCATAAATCTTAAAACGTTTGATCCTAAATCATTAAATTATAAAATGTTTTTTATTTTCTTCTAAAGTGTATTACGTATTATTTGTATTGATTTTTAAAGTGGCATTTTTGGTTTTAAATTACTTGGTTTAAGGATTTAAGGATTAGGTTTTGGTTAAATATGCATGGGCTTGCAAAATCAATTATAATTTTTAAAAGATTTTCAATATTTACAGATGAATGCATCAACGGCAAATCTTTTGTCGAGTTAACACAACAGGATATATCCTTTTTAAAAATCAAAATGGGACCTGCAAAGGAACTGATTAGAATTATCAATCAATATAAGTCGCAGAATGTGAGTTACTTTTTTTTATTAAATATGACCGATATACTACATGTTCTTAATCTTTAAACTACAAAATTTTTCCTTTAAATTGAAGTATTTTTTAAAGTTTAAAGTTCTGTTGTAAAAAAGCAAGTTAAAATATTTTGGAAAATTTAAAATATTTTTAAAAATAGTTTTGCAATATTTAAATATTTTTGTAAAATGAATTATTGATTTACATAAAAAAATGTTTATTTTCTTATGCTTAAATAAATTATACATAGTGTTTTTTATCATATTAATGTTACAGGTATGTGCACAGGAACCAGTACGTGAACAAGATTTGGAATGTCCTGTGGAAAATCGTAATTTGGCAAAGAGAAAAAATGTTGAAATTGATGAAACCATAGAAAATTCAGAAAATGCAGATAATATTTTAACTGAATTGACAAGTATGAAAAAGAAAAAAATGAACCATTTTACAAAAAAAGAATACGAACAATTTTGTGATGAGCCAAGTACATCGAAAAATGAAAGTAATATTGAATCAAAGAAAAAAACTGCCAAAGACTTGGCTAAAACCAACGTTTACAAATTTTCAGTAAAATATATTTACATTATATTTACAATTTTCATCTTATGCCTTTATTGAGAGGATGTGAAAACCGTCAATATCGATTTACCTTACCGGTATCAATATTTTATTCTAAAAAAATTATGACCATTTTTTGTAAGGTATTAGGTAAAGGTATCTTTATTAATATTTTCACGTCCTCTACTATTCACGATATAGGACAGAATAACGTATACACTAGGACACTTAGAGAATGTAAAATATATGAAAAAATCAATTTCAGAAAAGGAAAACAAATTTAATTTTTTATTTAGCTATTTTATTTAAAAAATATACCAATTGACTAAGTGTGCTATTAATTATGCTCTGCTGTCCGATGAGGCACCGCTCTCTAATACTAAATACCGTGTTTTTTTAACGTTTTCAGAGTTATAATACAGTTGAAGAGACTTTGTTAAACTACAACCAAGGAAAGTCTATTATAGATGCAGCTAGATCTAGATTCACCGATAATGACCGAAGATGTTTAATACGCATTGTTGTAGCAGAACTAACTGAGTTTCATGGAACCTGGTAAATGTCCAATATTACAACTTCTTTACAAACACTAGCCATTTCTACTGAAAATTTATTTTTGATGATCAATTGAAAACAGAATTGAACAAAATCAGTATTGGCTGAAAAAATAAATGTAAATCAGTTTTTATTATTTTAGTTATCCACCGCATGAGTCCAAAATTGCATTGGCAAAAGCCATTGTAACCGAATTCCCGTTATTAAAAAATCCAAGATTACTTGGATATGTAAGTAAAATTTACGTTATAATCTATTTAATACAATAGTGTTAAAAAACAATATTTTACATGATACATATTTTACATGGTCTTTTAGGAACAATATTATAATCCTGAGACAAAATTGGGATTCATTCACTATCGACTGCAAACTCTGCAAAAAAAATTACAACCGAAAGACAAAAAATATTGTGGCAAAAAAACTGCAGCAAAGAGTGGTTTAAAATCTTCTGATGATTGCAGTTTAAAAGAATTATGCGAAGATGAGTTAGCAGAAAAAGTATGTAAAATCTAATACTTGATATGTAACGCGATAAAAACTAAAAATCTTCTCAATTTCAGATAGCTTGGATGAAGCATAAGAATCCATCCGAAACTAACAAACCAGGTATTACAGAATATTTAAAGGAAACATTTACAAACAGACGAATATGGATACTGCAAGAACAGCCATCAGCATCTGCAATATTTGCAAAATATGAGCGTCTATTAGATTACAATGGTGATATGGTAAATGTTTCTTTCGCATGGTACAAAAACGTAATTTTTTCTAGATAATATTTAACTGTACTTTATTTCAGATTGACGAAGAGTTTAATTTATTACATTCAAACTTAGGAGACAACTTTCTAACTAAATTTTCGACGTATTATCAGCAACGGGTAAAAATATACGTAAAAATTTACAAACCCGAATTAATAACAAAATATAGAGATATTGATGATGGTAAATAAATATTTAATTACGTTACCTTCGTTAAATGTTTACTTATTGTTATTTTATTTCAGAGTCGTTAAAATATATTTTGATGTTAATTGATTTATTGCCAGTCAGTAATGGTATAAAAACTAAATCTAAGGCTCAAACGAAACAGACAGAAAAATCGATAAAAAAGACTACTAATGTACAAGAATCATTTTTAGAAGTTTTACCTGTAAGTAATAAATTTAATCGTGAAAAAATCATGGTCTGCAGATTATTGGCGATTTTTCACGCGTTGTGATTGTTGTAGAGGTGGCTTTTTTTCTCCATTAATAATGTTTATTTGACAGTAACCTATACAAAAGCAATCAACGCTTGAAGCGTCTACTGTAGTATTATTGCATAATTTAATGTAAGTGAATTAATTTTTAATAATTTTTTTAGGCTGGTTTTAAATTAGATGACTTTGTCAGGGATAAAATAAAAAAATCAGCTTCTTCAGTACAGCCTTACTTAATTAAGTCAACAAACAATTATTATATTATAGCTGACGAATTCATTATTCATCGGAGCAACAAAACAGATATAATATCAGCATTTGATTTATTATTTAAATTATATTTTGTTTTAAATGTTAAGTATCCTGAAGGTTTAAAGAACTTTTATGAATTTGTAGAATTTTATATCTATAAATTAACAGAAAAATTAGGTTCAAGTGTGGTCATTTCGTTAAATGTTAATTTAAATTCTATTGATTTAAATAGTCAGGAATTAGATAGCGACAGTGATTCATCATAGCTATATTAATTAACCACTTGTAAAATTTTTCTATGCGTTCTCTTTTATTACTAAAATTATTTCAATAATTATAAAACGTAAATGCTACTGTAGCAATTAGAAAAACTTTTTATTATTATTAGCACGTATGCATTTATTTATTAATAGGGAAGAAGTTATTTGTCAAACAATTTATTATTGTTAAAATCATTTATGTACTTACATACTAAATATTTTAAATAAATATTTTTTATTGTGAAGAGTTTAAAATATTTCATTATTTTTTCAAAGAATAATTCATATTATTAATGTTATTAATAAATTAAGTTCATATTTATTTTAACTTATTTTCGAAGTGACAATATTCACTTCGTAAATAACAACTGTTTAACTTATTCAAAAAGTAATAATATTCACTTTTTCAATAAGAACTATTTCACTTATTCAAAAAGTAATAATATTCATCTCGCCAATAAAAACTATTTCACTTATTGAAAAAGTGATAATATTCACTTCTTCAATAAGAACTATTTCACTTATTTAAAAAGTGATAATATTCACCTCGTCAATAAGAACAATTTCACTTATTGAAAAAGTGATAATATTCACTTCTTCAATAAGTACATGATTGTCACTTACATAATAAGTGAATATTCACTTATCCCACGTGGAAGACTTTTGACACAGCAAATAAGTGCATATACACTTCGAATAAGTGAATTTTCACTTATTCAATTTTAGAGAGATTGTTAAATTAACGAGGTTATTAAAAGCAATAAATAGTGTACTTTAAAACTAACTTACTCCACGTAAATTTAATCAAGAGTTTACAAGGATTCTTAACAAGTGTTAACAGGTTCTCAAAGTCGTAACGTGTTGTGTA